>JAOTQY010000023.1:18733113-18744568 GCA_026413445.1 Dolichallabes microphthalmus | reverse complement strand
TTCATTTAAAAACTGCATTTTGTGTTTACTTGTGTTATCTTTGACTAATAGTTAAATGTGTTTGATGATCAGAAACAATTTGTGTGACAAACATGCAAAAGAATAAGAAATCAGGAGGGGGGGCAAATAGTTTTTCACACCACTGTATTAAGGTCTGGCTAATTATCCACATAACTTATCCTTCCACCATCTACACTTTTCTTGTGGAGTCTGGAGTCTTTCCCAGGGAACCTATGGTACAAGGTAGAGAACCAACCCATTAAGAGGCACAAGCACACACACTCCCAGTCACTCAGGAATTTGGGAACTGGATTCTAAGAAAACACACCAAGCACAGGGATATGATGGAAACTCCAGACCCCGAGACTGCAAGAAGAGATTCAAACTTGTAAAGTTCCTACACCTCTGGGCATTCTTGCCCTCACAGGTAGCCCTGGCGGTTGTTCACTTTCCTGCATACTGCTTTCCTTTGGACCAGCAGATTAGTTTGGAACGAGGGCATACAGTAGGGTGGTGTCAAGAAGGTTTGTTAAAAGATCATCTGGATGGACCCCCTCATCATAGCATTAATAAATAGTGGTTAAATTACTGCCATTAAAATGACTGCTGCCAACATTAGAGTTGTTTTTATTGATCTTTTCAAGGTTGCTCTGGTGAATTGTTGAATATCATGGCAGGAAAATAAAGGTATCTGACATGAACCGAATTGAGGAAGGAGAGGATTGAGAAGTGAAACGGAATAAGCGATGGAAAGGCATAAAACGGGGAGTGCGATCCTTAACAAAAATATGAAGTGAATAACAGAAATAACAGCTAGCATGGGTGCAGGATGAGCAGCGCGATCGTGACCGTGCAGGAAGATCTGCTGTCCGCTCGCTCTGACTGCACGCTTCAATCAGCGGGAGGCAGCCAGCATGGGAACACCACTCCCCCGACATGACGGACATTTACACAGCAGCCATCTCCTCCCCGCAGGTGGGCTTTCCTTATCCTCACACACACACACGTCTTTAATGTCACTCAGGCCTCTAATAATGGTTCTTATTAGAACACAGCTAGACATTGCAAAATGAGAGAAGACGACCCACCAGGCATGAGAATTAAATCTCTCCATATTTCCCTTTATCATGACTTTCTTTACGTATCTCTCCTTTTGTCATCATGTGCTGGATTTCTCCTTTTTATTGTCACTCGTTATCTCTCTTCTTTATCCCTCCTTTTCTTCCCATTCTCTTTATCCCTACGCATGTTTCTCATTCTCTTTAGTCCTCTATCTCTTCTTTTCTTGTCACTATCTATCTATCGATCTCTTCCTTGACCACTGCCTTTGTCCATCTGTCCTGTTATCATCCACTCTCTCTCTTCATTTTCCATTATTTCATCCTCCCTATGTCTCATCTAGCCTTTTGTAATGATACTAATAATTATTCATAATTATATATTATTATTCATCATAATTATTCATTTAATATCTGTACTTATATCAGATTTTCCCCATGCATTCACCACTGTATCTCCAGCTTCACCATCATTCTCTCCATCTTTCTTCACCTTCATTCTCTCCATCTCTCTTCACCATCATTCTCTCCATCTCTCTTCACCATCATTCTCTCCATCTCTCTTCACCTTCATTCTCTCCATCTCTCTTCACCATCATTCTCTCCATCTCTCTTCACCTTCATTCTCTCCATCTCTCTTCACCTTCATTCTCTCCATCTCTCTTCACCTTCATTCTCTCCATCTCTCTTCACCTTCATTCTCTCCATCTCTCTTCACCATCATTCTCTCCATCTCTTTACCTTCATTCTCTCCATCTCTCTTCACCATCATTCTCTCCATCCCTTTACCTTCATTCTCTCCATCTCTCTTCACCATCATTCTCTCCATCTCTCTTTACATCATTCTCACCATCTCTCCCTTTATCACCATTCTCTACGTTTTATTAATTTCCACCATTCTACTTATCTCTCTCTTTTTACCACCAGTCCTCATCTCTTCCTTTACCCCATTCACTTCATCTGTCCCTTTGGAATTACTTACTTTCTTTCCCTCTCCTCCTTTATCGTCACTCTCTGCATGTCTCAGTTTGCTCACAGTCTATCCATCTCTCCCTTTGATATCACATTTAAAAGACATGTCAGAGTGGATATAAATGCAGAATCAGATTTCAGCGCAAAAATACGATTTTCAGTCAGTGCGTGTGGGTGCCATCAGGTCCATGCACATCAGTTATGACTGGAAAACTAACAGGAATAAATGGAAAGCTATAAAGGAACATAAAAATGTGCAGGAAATATGATTTTATTGTCTTTTTCAAACATTGTGGCTGGTAAACTGTTGATGTATAGCAAGGTAGAAACATGTGAGCTTCTTCAATAACTGGACCAATACAGGAGCAGGAATGCTTTGATCTAACGGAAGTGTTTGTGTGTGATGACCTTCTATGGAATCCCTGATTCGTGTTAAGATCTTGTTAAGATTGCAGACTCTGATCAAGGTACTGTACGAGGTACAGCAGCTTGTGGGACATCTTTACCTCCATGTTATCCCTTAAAAATTTTTTAAACGATCTCCCTGGCTTCCACCTGAGAGCACAGAAGTCACAAATCAAGGTTAAAATATTATCCATGAAACAGTTATCATGGCACCTGCTGTAAAAATAGAAACCCAGACATAAACTCACTATCGTAAGTGCAAAACACACGATGATGCCATACAAAGTAAATCAGTCTGAAGCACAGTTTCATACCAACAGTGACAAAAATAGACTGCAGACTGACAACACAAACACACACATGCACACGCACACACACACACTGGGCTGGAAGAGTGTGAGCTGCGAGTTCTGGATTGAGTCCCAGGTTAGAGGACGTCTCCTTCTGATCGCCTCAACCATCTGCTGCTGGCCAGACGGACCACACCACTGGAGGTATGCCTGGAAGAGAGAAGGATAGAGGGAGAAAGAAAGAGCAAAATAATGAGGTAAAGGGCGTTCAGGGAAAGGGGGGAAAGGAGAAAGGGGAAGGGCTTAAACTTGATATAAGCAAGGAAGACCGAAAGTAGGAATGAAAGACAAGAAAAAGCAAGCAGAGGTATTAAGGAAAGCAGAAATCGAGTGTCAGAGAGAGAGAGAGAGTTAAATGGAGAGCAAAAAGGAAAGGAGATGACGGCTGGCCTGGGCAATGTTGGTATAATCAGGAGGGACACGGGTCATCTGTTACTTGTCTACCTTCAACCTCTTCCGTCTGCTCAAGGAAGAGAGGAGTGATGAAATGAGGATGACATAGTGAAAGCAGGAACATGGGGAAGCAAGCGAAAAAAATCTGAATAACCCCATTAAGACTACGTTCACATTAATAGGCACTAAAATCCGATTTTTTTTTTTTTAAACCCAAACTCAGGTCAGAGTTCACACTTTCGCATGTGATTCTACAGTAGAATTGGATATAAACCTTATACTTGGTATCTGGTATACATCCAGTGGCGGTTCTACACTGAATTGCTCCCTGGCCGACACTCCCTCCTGGCGACACCCCCCAGTCATCGCATCTCTTTACATATCATTATATATATATATATCCAAGTGAAACCTTGAATTATGAGCATAATTTGTTCCGGAAGTGGGTTCATATTCCAAAACACTCAAACCAAACTGAATTTACCTATGAGAAATAATGGAAACTCAAATTATTCGTTCCACAGCCCCCCCAAATAAATACATAAAAATGTACACAAAATATTAAGTAAAAAAAAATTTTTTATTGCACGTCACCTTTAAAAAAAAAAAAGTTAAAATAAATACCGACAAATTTTGTGATCCATTTGTGCGCGCAGGCACTGTGTGTGTGTGTGTGTGAGTGTGTGTGTGTGTGAATCTAAAGTAAGCTCCCCTCTCCCCCTTCTCATCTTACACAGACCCTTCTTCCACTCTTTTCACACACAAATGGAAACACTGGTTTATCCGGAAAATAAACAAGAAATCTCTCTAACGACACTAGATTGTGCAACACACTAATGGAATCAAAATAAAACAAATTAACCTGCACTTTACCTTTGAAAAGAATAGTGACAGAGCGGTGTTTCTGTGTAGAACAGAGGGAAAGAGTGTGTGTGTGTAGCACGGTGTCCAATGACGCACGCGCACACAGACACACAGAGCATGCAAAGAGCAGGCTAAGCCTTGAGCAGAGAGAGAAAATGGATCTTTAACCTCTCTAATGAGACTTGCTTTTGCTTTACATGTGTGCTGAACATACACGCATACAAACACAAAATAAAATATGTTATATGCACACACACGTGGTCACGGTGTTATAATAAACAGTACACGTGTGCACGGATGTTGATTATACCAATAAGAGACGCGCACTAAGACCCAGCAGGGGAGACGATTACCCACAATTCCGCAGCGCAAGAGAGAGAAAAACCATTGGCTCAGTTGTGATCACGTGACGATCGGCGACAAAACAAGAAGTGCATGCATGTTACATGATATCCGGTACTCGTAAAGCAAGACTTGTTTGTTTTCCCAAGTCTAAATTTATAAAAAATCTTTAGTCGTGTTGCGGAACAATCGCAAACCGCGTTAATCACAATCCGAGGTTTCACTGTATATAGGATCCATATATTATATATACTTTTTGCCTCCGTATATACAGTACGTACTGTACATAGGGAGCTGTACACACTGACCTCAGTGGGGGAAAAAACCTGACCGCTTGATATCCTCCAGGGCAACATCCCAAGCGTATTCGCATCATCACATCCAGTGTTCGAAATGAACAAGGAAAACAAACGAAACAAATTTAACCCAAATAATGTGAGCAAAGACGTGTCTGTGTGTGTGCATCGTCTCGTTCCAGAGGACAGATGCGTCCACATTAGAGTCAGATAAAAGTCACTTGTGATCATGGATGTGAACCGTCATGACACGCACCTGAACAATGTGGCTTATAATGTGAACAGAGCCTAAATAGACGGATACATCTGTTTTTAGAAACGCATAAAAGAAAACAAGCGGTGTGTGTGTGCGAGAGAGAGACACAGAGAGAGAAAGAGAAGTGTGTGAGAAATGGGTGAGAGAGAAATGCAAAGTCAGGTAGAAGAGAGGCTAAATGAGATTGAGATAGAGAGGCTGGTACAGTACAGTATACACTCAGTGTGTATGTGGGGGGGGGGGAATATAGCAGTTTAATTGGGAGAGAGAGTGTGTGTTCTTGGTTGAAGGCAGACAGGGCACATATGCTGACGCAGAAAGTTTCAGAGGAAAATTGGGTTTGAAACAAGAGGGAAATAAAAGCTAGAGAGATATAGCGAAGGAGACAGAGAGATACGGACAGGACATATGAACCACTTAACTTTGGGAGGAAGAAACAGGCCACTTTGCAAGGATATTACTTTATAGGTTTGTATCCTTGTATCTGTAACTATTTTTCTCCAAATAAATCCCACAACAAATCAAATACGGTAGCTGCAGTGCTTTTGTTCGCATTAATTCATCTTTATATCTTCCTTTTTCAGGATCTACTGTATAGCCTTCCTTTCTGAATTCAGGAAGAAGCAGAAGTCCTCATGAAGCAGAAGCAACAACATGAGATGTAGGTCAAGAATGTGCAAGTGCAGGCCACGATCAAGCCCTCTTCATGTCTTTCTCCTCCAATCAATAGATAGGTTTGTTGAGGTTCCAGTGGGTGGAGCACTTCAGGTCTCACTGTCCTCAAATAGAGATAGACCATATGCTCTGAGGTTCTTTGATCCACCCCCAATCTGGAGGCATCATACCAGAGACCTTTCAGTAGTTAAGGGTGTACACTTCATGTCTTGATGGATTTGGGCTTCAGCAAAGCCTGATTCAAGTCACTAGCTTTGGTTCATGGCTGGGAGGTGACGGTGAGGCGCATTCACTGAGATGTGAATCCACGCATAACAATCAAAGACAAAGAACAACAGAGAGACATACATGTCCATCACATAGAGTGGATTACGATAGCATTCGCAACCTTGATGTTTTTCCTGATTCGTTGCATTATAAGCTGGAAATTAAGACTTATCGATTTGCACAACATAGTGTTCCTAACCACTATTTAAAGGTGTGAATATTTTCTTATTGTGACACAAGCAATAGTTTAAAAAAAAAAAAAAGGGGGGGGGGGGTAGGTATTCTTTTTCACTTGTAATAACTCCCCGAACCCCATAACGTGGAGAGATTGTTGTTGATGCAAATCTCTCTTAGGCCGCTGGTGGCTCAGTGGTCCGCTTCTCACCTGCCAAGCAGACGGCCTGCACTTGAATCCTAGCCAATGCCCAAACCCAGTCCTGGTCCCGAGCCCAGATAAGGCGAATGTGCAGATCAGAGGGTTTGCTGAGCCAAACAGAAGAAGCTGAAAGAACAACATTGCAAATCTCTTGGATTATGTCTCTATTACTTTATCTTAGCACATCTAGGAAACCATTCTTCAAGGATTGACTCGGCCATTCCAAGACATTTAAATGTGTCAATTCAAACCACCCCAGTGTAACTTTAGCAGTATGTTTATGGTTGGTGTCCTGCTGTAAGCTCACCCCCCATCCCCTGTCTCAAATCTCTGGCAGACTGAAACAGGTTTGTCCATTGTTTCTTTTTTTACGTTTATTCATCTTTCCTTCCATCCTGATCAGTTCTCCAGTCCCATGCTCATAAAAAGTTTTCCCATATCAGGCTGCAGCCACCACCATGCTTCACTGGCAATAGTCGTCCCAGAGTGATGGGATGGGAAGTGCTGGGTTTTTCTGTGTGTGCTTGGCACACGTAACGTTTCCCATGATGGTAATGATAGTCTTATTTGACCAGAGAACATTCTTCCATATCTGCCTTATGCTCTTTGGGGAATCTCGACCTTTGTCTGCTAAGCCCCATACAGTACATAGCAAGCTGTGTTACATTGGGTGTTCTGATGCTGTACCTTTCTATTATAGACAGCATTATTTTTATTTTTTTTAGAAATTTGCTTTCTGCATTGATTTTTTTTCTGTGGGATCAGCCTGGATGGGATGACCTTTGCTCCCCACAAGCATAAATGAGACAAAGGTGCCCATGACTCTGTCACCAGTTTACTGATATATAAGACAATTAAAGTTTTTCAGATCACCTGGCGGTGGTGTTAATGTTATATGTGATCGGTGCAAAATTGCATACAGGTAGACCTTTAATCAATTATGTTATGTCTGAAGTTAACTGGTTGGATCAAGATCTTACTTGATCTTGGATCAAGAGGTTTTAAAACAAAGTGGGCAAATACATATGCACTTCATTAACTGAAAATGTCCATTTTGTTTTCAGGTTGTAGGTTGTACAGTAAGAGCATTTCCGAAGGCGCTCCAGGTGAGTCTCACCCCACCCCCTTTAAATTGCTATACAGGCAAAGGCTTAGGGGAATGCCTCATGTGATAAAAGAATCTAGAAGAATAATCCAACACCCAGTAAAAATGAAATTCAGTACATTCTTGACCTGAGAGTGAAACTCCACACACTGGGTCACTTGTCATGGGAGCATTCGCTCCAGGCTCAGACAACAGCTATGTACTGTAAGAAATCTCTGACAACTCTCTCCAGGAGATGAAGACTTTGTGTTCCTTCCCACAGCTTACATGTGTTACATGTACATCACAGACAAGATCAGAGGAAAACCAAGATGCATGCATTTAAAATAGTCTTCAAAGTTATTGGATGAATTTTTCATATTGTTAATAAAACACATTATCTTGGCCATAACTGGACACGGTTCTGCACTACATTACTATATTTCAGTTTATTATATTTTATTATTTTATTGTACATTTTCTAGTTTTCCATTTTAATTTTTGTTATTTTTACTATAAATTTAATTTCCATATTTCTCTTATATTTCTCATTTGTAAATTCTCTTACTTCTCTTATTTCGCATTGAAACGTTCTTTTGAAATCTTGAGGTCATCAGCAGTCGTATAAGCATTTCACTTCATATCATACCGTGTATAACTATGTATTTTTATTTGATTTTGAAAATATGAAAATTGTTCATAAAACAGTGTGAAATTTCCTAATTTAAAAAAGCTATTACGAGATTGTCTTTTACTATATTTTATCGAATAGTTAATGTTTATTTTATGCAATCAGTTGTTGCCCACCCCAAGTTCTCTCCATGAGCTCTCTCTGTTTGTGGGCATTCCTGTCTCTATCAACATCATAAAAGCATGCTGGTAGCTGGATTGGCTACTGTAGGTGTGAACGAAGTGTGAGTGTGTGTTTATATTTGTAGAGAGAGATAGAGAGATGCTCTGTTATGGATTGGTGTCCGATCCGGAATTATTTTCCGCAAAGCTCTGAGGATCTGCCTCGACCCTGGCCATCTTGATCAGGTTGTTCAACTTTTGTGGGTTTTTTGCCCAGTCCAATGAAGTGTGCAAATTTTATATTTTATAGCAGACTATTTGAAACCAAGAACATATTTAGAGCTTGAAATCATTTTTTATTACTTAATGAAGATGTTTTATTTAAAGAGTTGAATACTTATCCTTTCTAAAGTTAATGTAAAACCTGTTTATTTGAGGCTGTTTTTAATGCGCAGCAACGACTGTGACAAACTGCTGTGATGGTAACAGAAAATTAAAGAAATTAATTGTCCAGCTTCGATACTTTTATAGGCTTCACTTCAGCAATTCATGTGCACACTTACAAATGTGTGTGTTCATCATAGACTTCTTCAGGTTGTTCCAGTTCTTCAAATACATGCACAGTGGCAGTCGTAGCTCAGTGTCCGAGACTACTGATCCGAAAGCCATGAGTTCAAATCCTGGTGCTGACAAGCTGCCACTGCCTGGGCCCTTAAGCAAGGCCCTTAACCCTCCACTGCTCAGTTGTACAAACGAGATAAACGAAAGTCCTTCGGAACATGTGCTTCTGCCAAATGTAAATATTTGGGAACAAGCAGCGGCTCAGCTGAAAATGAGAATGTGGAGACAGACAGCGTGCAGAGACTCCTCTATGATTTAGTGTTCCTACAACAGCAGTTAAGTGTTTGTGTGTGTGTGTGTGTGTGTGTGTGTGTTTGCTGTGTGCATCCCCAGCCTCGGTAGCATCCACAATGAGACTGGATCAGAATCTTTGACCTGCTGCGCACCGCTGATCTGAGTCTAACCCAATTAGATTGGATAGTGCTGTTCAACCTGTGGCTCGGAGAATGCGCTTGGCTGTGCCGCAGTAGTGGCCACAGCGGAATTTTCTCTGCCACAGTGAAAGGGTTTTATTTTTAATCTCATTTTTTTGTTTTGTTTCGTTTTTTCCACACCATCGGATTAGTCCACATCCCCAAAGCAATGACTTATGAATACATTACTCGATTACTCTATGCAATGATTTAAAACAACATAAAACAAATCTGCATTATTTGAGTTCTCCTGTGCTTTAAATGACCACAAAAGGTGGAATTAACGAAAGGAAATGATGCGCAATAAAAGGTCTGGTTATATTGATGTTTCCAGAATGATGTCTCATCAGCAGGTCTCATAAGACCTGCAACTTCAGGGACAATATGGGCATAATACATATTGTATGATCAGAATAACATGTTTTTACGTGTTATAATATGCAAGTCATCATGATCTTATAAACTTGGTTGAAGCGAAAAAAGAAAAAGCCAAGGAAACCAGAAAAAAATTATCCAACAGAAGACGATTTCCCACGAGCAAGAATCCTTCGACATGTGTGGAAGATGGATATACTCCTACAGTCACTGTTTGAAGTTGGACATGACTGCTCTAGGATGAGACATGTCCAAAAAATGAACAGAATGCTCAGAAACATGGTACAATAATATTGTCTCTATTGAGTTTCTTCAATATATTGATCTTTTAATCTAAAGCCACTCTTGTTGGTTTTGGTGAAATGTGGTGATTCTCCTTGTGAGACTAATGAAATAAAACTAAATCCAATGAGGTGACTTCACCTGATCCATAAAGCTGAAAACAAGCACACATTGTACCACAGTGCCTTTTATCTTTCAAGTCTTCTGACATGCACTGTAGTTAACAGTCCAACTGCTAGACGTAGATGTATACTGCATTTACACCACCGCTCAAAAGTTTGGGGTCACTTGCAAATTTCTTTGTTTTCAATAAAGACTTCATAACGCCTCTAATATGAGGTGCTGTTAATTGGTCATTTTTCAGGCTGATAACTCTAAATGAACTTCTCGTCTGCGGCAGAGGTAGGTTTTGGTCTCGCCCTCCTGGGACGGCCTTCATCAGAGCCGGTTTCATTATGGTGCTTGACGGATTTTGCAAATGCACTTGACAATACTGTTCTAGCAAGAACTATTACAGAATGTATTTTCTACATTCTACAACAATATTGGGGATTTCAAAACTATAAAATAACACATATGGAATTAGGTAATTACATAACAACAAGAAAAACAAGAGTTAGTTGTTATTTTAAGACCGAGAGGTCAGCCTTTCTGTAATAGTTCTTAAAATACAGCTATAATATTTACTGGAAGCTACTGTATGTGCATGTCATATTACTCACAAATGTCAGAAATGTGATATTCTTAAATAACTCACACATGGACTCAGATGAATTACTATAACTTGGATGAATTCTGCTAAAGCAATGTCTGGTGTACATACTAACTGAGGAATCGTACATGAAATTAAGTTAATTTAATATTAACTTTTAAGTTAATATTTAGTAAATTCATATATTTTTTAATGTTTGTATTATTTGATTGCATCAAGTCAAAATAACACAGCATGTCAAAATAGCTATAAAACTAGAAATAAAAATATCAATCACACCAATCACACCAAGGCCAGGTGAAGTGAATAACATTGATTATCAAATAGATGCCGGTAAACTGATGACAGGATCATGGGTACCAATGGCTTACCAAAAACCAGCCCATCCAGTCGGTTCCCACAATAAAGCCATGGCAGCACAACTCATCAATCGTGATAAAGATAGAAGGGCACCAGAACACCCAGTGCACTACATACCAACTGTTCGATTGGTGCAGCATGAAATGAGCCCAAGGTCGGGCTCCAAACTCCCCAGATCCCAATTTGATCAGGCATCCATGGGTTGTACAGAACAGACAAGTCCAATTCATGGAGGTCCCACCCTGCAACCCACGGCACCCACTAAAGGATCCGCTGTCAATTGACCTGGGGCCAGACACCACTGGGAGGATCAACCCAGCAGAACCACACCCCAGGGGCCAGAGCCGCCCCAGTGGCACAAAGTAACCACAATCTAGGTAGTTTTAGTGTTAATGGTGTTAACGTTATTGATGATAGATTTGTTTAAATAAAAAAAAAAAAATGTAAATAGTAATAATTTCCCACAAGTCCTGGCTTCTATCAATACATTCATTCATTCATTCATTTTCTGTACCGCTTTATCTTTATATACAGGGTCGCGGGGGGCCTGGAGCCTATCCCA
>JAOTQY010000023.1:18703126-18716479 GCA_026413445.1 Dolichallabes microphthalmus | reverse complement strand
CCCACCAAGCACGGGGAGAACATGCAAACTCCATGCACACAGAGACGGGAATCGAGCCTGCCACGGGAATCGAACCCAGACCCTGGAGGTGCAAGGCGACAGTGCTAACCACCTTGACACACAAAGCAAGAAAGAAAAAAAGAGGACAGTATGGTTTTGAGCCAATTATTCATTTAATAATTAATTAATTGACAATAAATTATTACTTAATTTGAGCCAATTATTAAAATGATTAAAAATCTAGTTATTAAAATCACAACCAAAATGCAACCAAGAACAAATAAAAAGTTAATTATTTACTGTATAGGTGATAGGTGATAGGTGGTGGTTAGCACTGTTGCCTCGCACCTCCAGGTTCCAGGTTCAATTCCCGCCTCGGTGGTCTTTGTGCATGGACTTTGCATGTTCTCACCTGTGCTTGGTGGGGGGATGCAGATTGGGCAAACCTGCATTCCCACGTTGCCTGTAGTGTGTGAACAAGCATGTGAGTGTGTGTACAGTGTGTGTTTGCGCCATGCGATGGATTGGTGGCCTGTTCAGGGTGTTCTCCACCTAGTGACCCAAGTCTCCTGGAATAGGCTCCAGGCCCCCTGCGACCCTGTATACAGGATAAAGGGGTATAGATGATAAAAGAGTGTGAGTGTTTACTGCATTATACTACTACTAGTAAATAATAATAATAATAATAATAAATACCTTTCAGAAAATCTGATCCCAAGTTAGGAAAAGCATTTAGGGAAATGTATTATGCTAGGAATGATCATTTCTGAGAATCATGTGTTTTTGTTATTCTTGTGAAAATGTTATTATTCATTCCTAGTCCAAGCTGCCATGGAGTACTGGTTACACGATGACAACTTGGAGATTCTGTTCATCTTCTTAGATTCGGAAAGTAGTCGGTTATATTAAAACTCAGTTTATTGTCTTTCAGCCGGGAAACCTACATGTATTCATTTCAATGCAGGCAATGCTGGAGCACGAGAAGAAATGGAAAATACTATACACCACCAAGTTACCATTGTTGGATCCTTGAGCCTCAACTGCTGAAATAAAAGTCACTCTGGATAAGGGCGTTCGCCAAATGCCCTAAATGTAAACACTTTAGGAAGCTTTTCGAATAGTAATTCCAACATTAGCATGTTTTTCTTACATTATAGTGAACGTTTCGTAGAACTTGCCACAAATCCTATCTTGGATACTGGATCATGTCGTTAGTGTTCGAGTCATAGACCTAGTTAGAGAGGTTTTTAGGCTGTAACTGAGGCTGGAGTGAGAACTCGGCGCTCCGACTCTCACTCGGGCCTGATGTTCTCAGGGATTTCAGACCCAATCAATGTGTGACTTGGTTCCACTCAGTCACATGAAATAAAATGAACATCTGAGACAAGCACACTGTTTAAAACCTGCTATGAACTGATGCAAGCGGGGGCACACACACACACACACATACACGCACAGTTCTTTGTTTCCAGCAACAGCACAAACTGTGTGTGTGTGTGTGTGTGTGTGAGAGAGAGAGAGAGATGAAGTGAAGCATAGACTCAGACAGAGCTGGCTCTGCAGAGCGGACTATTCGAGAAAATAGAATCAGCATAACTGCACTGTAGGGACAGATAGGCTGTTCGCTTTCTCGCAATTTTCAGCACAAAAACCTTTCCTCCATCTCTCCCCAGGTAGCGACGCCAAACTGGGGCTGGAACAATGCATTCAAATCACAGTTGCAAAGTCGGCGCTGTCTATTGTGTTCGGAGGGGAACTTGCATGGGAAGCCAGTATTGTGTTAGCTGGGAGCGGGGGATCGAGGGGGGGGGGTGATATTAGAGGCGTTGGCCTACACTGTGCCGAGAGCGACCGAAGAGGCGAAAGCCAAGGGCAAGGTATAGTGTAGCTTGAGTAATGGCTCTAGTTGGATGTGATGAATACAAAGTGGTGGAGACGCCCCTGGCCCCGGGTGTCTAGCCTGAGGGTGCGTGTTCGGGGATCAATGCTCCTCCGGAGACTCTAACTGCTTCAGACGCCAGCGTTAGAAAGAGCTCGCAGCCTACGTTTGTAAAAAATAATGCAACTTTTATTTACTGATTCTGCCGTAATGAGAAACTTAATTAAAGCAGCACTGATCTGTTTATTACCTCAGCCGCATGAGCGACCGTGCACGGGTGTGTGGGCGCACGTGACAGGATACCCGTTTGATTTCATAACGTTCTGCACTTCGTGTTACAAAAACGTCTAAATATTTTTTAAAAAATGTATTCAACCAATGCAGCAGTGTATTGTACACAGTTTATATTTTTTTTTAGGAAGTAAAAATACAAATAAAACAAACACACCATTAGTATCCAAAATGAATTTATTTATTTATTTTTTAAAGGTGATCAGTACCCCAGTGGAAGAGGAATTGGGGGTAGAAGGTGACGGTGTGTAAGTGTGTATGAGACGCAGAGGCTTAGTGTGAGTGAAGCTAATTCTCAACTGCCAAGGGATTTGCAAGATTGAAGATGGAAAAAAATATTTTGCATTTTAATGAAAACTTTGAACAGAATGTAAATCGGCCCAAAAGAGGAGCGATGATACATAAAAACAAAAACAAAAAGAGAGAGAGAGGGAGAGAGAGAGAGAGAGAGAGAGAGAACAAAAATAACAGAATTAACTTTGATGGAATTTTTAATGAGATGGATATTTGGATTGATGTGCACTTAAAGGCAAGTGAGCCGAGGGACAAGCTTGTTGGTCTGAAAGTAATATTAGTATTATTCATGTTACATTTGTTAACAACAAATATTTAACAATTTAAAGTCACATGTTGTTGGATTTTTTTTTTGTCACATGCAATTACCAAATTATCAAACAATTCTTGATTCTATACATGGTAAATTCCTGGTTTTGGTTTGTTTGTTTACTTCTAAAGTACTGTATAATGCTTCAGCTTCCAAATCTCCAACACTGATCATCATTTATCATTCAATAAATTCCTAAATTGTTCCCAGAAGCAATTGAACAACAAATGCACTATTGCACTATTCCTGGAAATTCAGTCTGTTTGTGTGATCACATCCTACTGTATGAGAAATGTAAGTACAAGGACACTCACTCATGTACATTTTAATAGCTTTAAATCATGCACAGAAAAAAAACCCCACTATATAAGAAGTGCATGCATTAAGCGGCTAAGGAGATTGCTGAAAAGAGTGGAATTGGGTTAGGAGCTGTCCAATACATTATTAAAACCTGTACGGATAGTGCTGATCCATCAACTTCACAGAAGAAATGTGGTCAGCGAAAAAAGAAATCCCATGATCATGATCAAAGGATCTCTTAAACACTTGAAGTTACATCATCTAAGACTAACTAGATGTGATCGGGATTAAACTGCTTTTTTTAGCCATACGGAAAAACCACTTGTTAGTGAGATTCTTTAGAAAAATGACTTCAATTTGCTATGAAGCATAAAGATTGGACTTTGGAGCGATGGAAAATGGTCATGTGGTCTGATGAGTCCAGACTGACCCTATTCCAGAGTAATGGGTGCATCAGGGTAAGAAGGGAAGCATCCCATCATGCATAGTGTCCACTGTACAAGCCTCTGGAGGTAGAGTAGCGTTACTGTATGATCTGGGTCGTTTCAGTTGTTCAGGTCTGAGACAATAAAACAAAATCAGCTGACAACCTGAATGTACAAGATATCACATCTATGGAGTTTATCTTCCCTGATGGCACAGCCGCACACCAGGACTCTAACTGTGATAGAGCGGTTCTGTGAGCATGATGAATCATTTTTGCACGTGACCTGGCCACTATGATGTGCTCTGATTATGAGCTAAAATAATCTTAGTAAAGTAATCCTTTTAGCCAGGCAGTGTATATTTAGCCTGAATTATTAATTTATACACCGGTAATGTTGTCAGATAAATATTTAGAATATTTGAATATTTTATGCTATGCCTACGTTTATTGATATTTTGGAGTACATTTCAGCAGTGATCTCTACACTGATCTGGACCTGGGCACAATACCAGTTAGAATTTCGGCTCAAATGTACAGTACTTGTATCCATGTCTGGTTCCATAATGGGAAAGGATTCTCTCTCTTCATTCCTAAAGCATAAACATCATGTTTTGTGTTCGAGCATAACACTTGCACTGCACTTCATTTCAGCTATTAGTATTATTCTTTTTTTTTTTTTTAACATTAATGTTACTTGTGACTACCCTGTGTCTACCGACTATACTGTATGTAAGATATACAGTGTGCAATCACATCTGCAAACTGTCTCCAATGCTTCTGGATATCTGGAAGTTTCCAACATACTTACTTTAAGTAAGTAAAGTATCCATCTATCTATCTATATAAAATGATAATAATGATAATAATAATGATATTATTATTATACTAATATAATATACATCATGCTATTTTTCTTTTTCCTGAAGTGTGTATATGTATTTTAAAATGCCTTTTTTTTTTTATCCAAGTAGTCATGTCTATTAAGGATTACTTTTTTCTTCATGTGTCAGCTTCATATTTCACACCACATCGAATTTACAGTAGAGTAAAATTCTAATTAAGATCTTATTAATTGCACTATTTTTTTGATGTAACCATTCAGTAAAAGACCTACTAAAGCTGTTTTTAGTTTTGACTAAAAGCGCTTCATTACTGTATGTTTGGGGAATATTTCTACCTAACCCAAGTATAAATGTTTCTGCCAGCTTTAATTTAAAACTTCTCGACATTTTCCTAACACACAGTTATTTTCACTCTAATAAATTTCCCCAGACACACTTTCTTTCCGTACTGCAATATTAACTCTTTCCTTCCAGCATGTCATCATTATGGGCGATTTGTCTAATGGCTATTTTTCTCAGGCTTCCAATCATTGATTTCATTTTCAAAACTGCAATGCAGTGGTGACAGAACAAGGTTTAATTAAATAATGGTTTTGTCCTTAGGGGGGGGAACTCATACACCTAGAAGAGAAATACACAGATGCATGTTTACTTCATCAGAGAAAACACAAAGTGAATGAAAGTTGTTAATTTGATTATTAAAATGATGCATCTCCGTTCAAAAAGCAGTTGTTTCGTTCGCCTATTGTAGTCCGTGTCTGTAGCCGACAGTAAAACAATTATTTAAATCTGGGTAAGAAAACAGTTCTATTATATTTAACCACTACTCTCAGGTATATTAAATATTATGGCTAAATGTTGTTATACGCTGATAAATAATTTTACCAACCAAGCCACCTCCTACATTGACATCTGTAAAGGAATAAAGGAATCTGTAAAGCGATGCAAAGTACACATTTTTCTAATGTGCTTATGTACTGTAGAACTATACTTTAATTTTAACTGCTCCAACATTTCAGGTATTTAAATCTCCTCACAAATCCTGTGACGCGCTCTCGTGTTAGCTAGCTAGCTAGTATTATCCGCTACCGAATATTCCACAAGAGTGACTGAAAGGAATAAAACACAATAGTGTGGTGTGATGCAAAGGTACTGTTCTAACCCAGATTATTTTCATATACAAGGTGGTTTCAAAAGGTTTCAAGATTCGTACACCACAGATCCGTGATGGACTGGCCCCTGGGGACGGATTCTCGATGCACGATGCAAATGATGAAAAAGATGATAAGCCTCAGCATTTTCGGTCATGGCTCTTCCATAAGCCCAAGCTTCATCACCGATAATGATCCTCAACATGAAGAACAGGTCAACATTCCTTCTGTAGTTTCAGTAATGAAAATATTACAATGCAGCTAAGGACATTATGATAAACAGAATGAGCAGCTCACCTCTCGTATCTTCTCGGTCGTTCTTTTGTCACATGACCCTCATAGATGTTATGCAGTGCGAAATGAATGACTCAGACTAGAAGACTGAAAGGTAACTACACATTTCTGCTTCCTGTACATAATCTACTGAGGTTTTGCGATGCTTTGCCCAGTTTCACACACAATTTCACGTTTGTCCATTGTTCTAACTTGCTGTCCATGACGAAACAGCAGACGTGGTGACACTCGTGGCCAGAAAAGCACCAGTTGCACAGCTCATGTCTTTTGGCACACTGACTTATGAAGGTCGGTGCTCCCTGTGACCGTGCGTGCAGCCTTGGTGTGTTACAAAACTAGTCTCCAAACTTTTTGATACCACCTCATGAAGAACATATTTGAATTTATTTACAGTTACCTAAAAAAACAGAGTTCCTGCTACCACTTTTGTTGAAGCAGCAACACCAGATTTTATCCATTTTCTGTTATCAGAATTTTAAGAATGATGCAATTAATGATGGTACTGTAATATAAATAAAACAAACACCTCGTGTGTCCTCCTACACGGTTAAGTCAGTCACCAGACATAAAACCACCACGGAACCGCATTTCACTTATTAAATATCAGTGCATTTTTTCCCCAGTTGCATCTCTATAACAAGGTCAGACCCCCTTCCTTTGGTTGGTTTCCAAGCAGTTAAAATCATTTTCTGTTCTTTAGTCAAATTCCTGCTGGGAGCTTTTCATCCTGAAGAGCAGCTTCACACATTCCTCTTTCTATCACAAGCTAATATTGAGCTTATCTGTCCATAAAAAGCTCGTCTCAGAGCTCTACACAGGCTTTTTATGTACTTTTGGTAAACTGTAACTAATCCCTGTGAGATTATATGAGGCTATTTCTTCACACACATCTATAACAAGACAGACAGAAATACAAAGAGAGAGAGAGAGCTTTATCTGTTTAGCAGGTTGTCTTGACTGTCATTATTTTAAAACAGTGAAGGAGGCGTGGCCTCTCTCTAGGTCTCCATGAAGAAGGTGTGGCCTCTGGAACTATCAGTCTCAGGGGAAAAGGCGTGGCCTCGTCAGTTCCCTGTATCCCTTGGCATGTCAGGCTCAGTGGTGGTGTAGCCTCTGAAATCGCCAATCACAATGAAGGAGGTGTGGCTTCTGTACTAATTAGTGCTAGTGCATGAGGCATTGCCCCTATACCAGTCAGCCCCAGGGGAAAAGATGTGCCCACTGTGCCAGTTCCATTAAACAAGGCATGCCTGCTGTATCAAGAAAAGAGTTTAAACATCACAACATTTAAACATTAGTTGTTAGTCACCTTACAGGATCGGGGTTCAATTTCCACCTCGGGTCTGCGTGCGTGTTCTCCCAGTGCTTGGTGAGTTTCCAAATACATGTAGATTAGGATAATTGATGTTTCCAAAGTGCCCATAGTGTACAAATGAGCATGTGAGTGTATGTGTGTGTGTGTGAGCACCATGCGATGGATTTGCACTCCTGGTCTCCTGGGACAGGCTCCAGCCTTCCCCAAACCCTATAGTACAGTATAAAGAATAAAGCAGTATAGACCATGAATGAATGCTTGAATGAACAAATAACCCAAATTAATGTTTTTCCTGTCATAAGGGGTGAAAAATAGATCGGAAGCAAAAAAGTAAAAGTGTCTCATCAAAAGACACTGGAAAAGGTTATTGAAGTGCAAGTGTCTAAAACAGTTAACAAGAGATAACCCATTCGGTAGACCAAATCTGTATGACCTGATTTAAATAATCACCTCTCCCCCAAGGGTGTTCAAAAATTGCCCATTTTAATATCAAACTAAAGTGTCAGACCATCTGATATCAGTTTCTGAGACAAAATGGTTTAGATCAAAATACTGCGTCTGGACTTTGAAAACAGTGAACTCATAAATAGAACTTATATTTGTTGACTAAAGTTAAAGCATTTTTTTTTTCAACTTAAAGCTTTAAGCTCCAATGTGCGAGACTAAAGCATAGAAACATTTCATGTTAGGATGAAAACTGTGAGAAAGTGAGTGATGAATTGCGTTGCTATTCAGTATGTTCACATAAATCAGCACGTTCTGAACAATATGCTTCACGCTCCAGACCACAGAAAGGCCATGCCACGTCAACCATCCATCTGTTAATGTGATTGAAGGAAGTGTGGCTCTGATTGTTGTAAATGTGTTATGACTATAAACGTGGCTTTGAAACATGTCACATGTGGAATAAACCAGAATGTCCATGTTCAAGTCACACAGCTGACGAGGAACTAACAGAGCTGTTATGATCTCATGCAAAATACATACTTTAAAAAAAAAACATTTATTTAGGACAAACTTTAGGAAATGTTTTTTTTTTTTGTGTGTCATTATTGTAATTGTTTCCATTAACTCTAATTCCATGGAAAGACTGTTTTTAAAGAGAGAGAGATTACCTACAGAACTAGGATATAGTGAGAATAGAATAACAAAACCTTGGCTACTTCTATTTTACAAGCTACATTGTTGCCATCCTCAAAGTTTTTTGATCAAATTGGATTTGCATGACTCATGACGGATCATATTCATAATTACAAGGAAATAATATCTGACTCGAACCTGTCGGACATCAGCAGCTCACAAGTGAGACTTCTGTTGTCATTCAAGTCGCATAACAGTGTATCGAATGTGTATCTGATCTAGTACCACAGCCAAAAGTGGACTCGGGTCCAATCCGAAAAACATCAGTGCATTCATACAGCCCTAAAACCATAGACATTATAGCATTAATAGCCAGTGTGTGTGTGTGTGTTGGAGGGTGATGTCCTGGGGTGGAGATGCAGAGAAAGAGGTAAGGCAGCGGTAATACATCAGGGGACATGGAAAATACATTTATTTCATGGTAGTGACCTTTTGGGCAGGAAAGTGTGTGTGTGTGTGTGTGTGTGTGTGTGTGTGTGTGTGTGTGTGTGCGCGCGCATGTGTGTCCAGCTAAGCCTCTTATGAAGAACTCCAGCCCTCATGTATCACTGATGTCTCCCACTAAAACGATGGATGATTTCTCTACCTCCTATCCCCTTCTGCATTTCCTCCTCCCATCAGTAGCACACAGCCACTCTGCCTGAGAAAGACTGCATTCCCCTGAGTGTTCACTGGACTACAGGCTTAGCAGAAACTCGTACATGAGGCCAGTATGCAGTTCCCTGTCAGTCACCGAATAGACACACAATGATGCTGAAATGTAGTGCACAGATTGCATGTGCAGAGGGATCTCAGAAAAACTAATACAAACACAAGCAAATGGGATTTACACTACAGGATAAACTACAGGATATATTATTTTGCACCGTTTCTGTAGAAAATCTTTGGATTTGGAATCAATGCGACATTTTAATAACCTCCAAAACAACGGTAGAGCTCATACTGACTCAAAGATTCAGAAAGATGTTGTCCAAAAAGGTCATTCTCAAGATCTCAGGATTGATGTCCTATAAACCTCCTGCTCATTTTTGTCGATGTTTGTAAAAATCTATACTACTGTATTACACTAATTTTCAGGAAATAAAAAGCAGATATCAATACTGGACATGTGATCAATCTATAAAAGATTACCTTAAAGCTAGTGATTAAATAGTATTATTCTGTATTTATGCAACCAGTCGGTCCCAGTGAAGTAGGTGTGCAGAGGACACGCCCACTTCACTAGGACTGACAGGTACAGAGGCAACACCTCCACACTGAAACAGACATGTGCACCTACTTCACTGGGCCTAAGTGATGCAGAGGCCACGCCCACTTCACTGGGACCGACAGGTGCAGAGGCCATGCCTAGTTCAGTAGGACACAGAGGCCACACCCACTGGTGCAAAGGCCACACCCACTTCACTGGGGCCAGCAGGTGCAGAGGCCACGCCCACTTCAATGGGACTAGCTGGTGTAGAGGCCACACCTACTTGACCAGGACCGACTGGTGTAGAGGCCACACCTACTTCTCTGGGACTGGCTGTGAAGCCACACTTACTTGTGCAGAGGCCATGCCTACTTTACTGGGACTGACTGGTGCAGAGGCCACACCTATTGGTGCAGAGGCCACACCTACTTCAATGGGACCGACTGGTGCAGAGGACACGCCCACTTCACTAGGACTGACATGTCAAGTGGCCACGCCTACTTTACTCACAGGAAACAAGGCCACTTCTCCCACAATGCAACTAGTAGGCCACACTACTTTTTTTTTTGACTTGGACTGACACGTGCAGAAACAACACTATCTTTAATAAGACAGACTGGCAATGAGGCCACATCTACATCGATGCGATATGAAGGCCTGGACGAATACTGTATGTTATTACAAAGTACCTAGAACAAAACCAGCTAAGTATAGCTGCAGCGCAACTTGGCTGTTGGTGAGCTTTTCTTTTCACTTTGCCCTTCATCAATCACAAGAGGGAGAAAAAGCGTACGCTCTCAGCACCACGGCAAAACAAGTAGCTGGATGTCTGAACTAACAAGCAAGTCCTTTAGTCTGGTAAAAACATCAACGTTACAGTATAAAAACATGCAGCACAGTTTATTTCTGGTCCTACTGTTTATCTCAACCCCCATGACCATGTCAGATTGGTCTCTCATTGGCCTTTAACTGCGGCTGGAGATAAACACAGAGCAGAAGTTCATCATAATCACGGCAACATACAGTACAGGAATATATTCATACATTAAAAGGTGCTAATTTTATTCAGGTTGTTGAGGGGAATTTGTGCAACAGAAGTGCATTCACACACACACACACACACACACACACACACACACACACGTCTTCGCTTTGCATATTGAATGAGACTGAAGATTAAAGCTCGTCTCAATGCAAAACCCGACAGCACACTGCCAATTACACCGCTCAGACCCACCGCAGAGAGGAAGCGCGTGTGTGTGTGTGTGTGTGTGTGTGTGAACACACATGTAAAACAGGACAAAAGACTGCTTGTTCTGATGTGCTGATGATTTACCTAATCTAGAAGAAATTCATGGAGTCATTGTTTCTACAACTGAAGATTGAAGAGTCTCGTGGACTGATTTTTTAATTTTTTTATGGTCCATGTATATCGATGTGGTACAGCAGGTTGCAGTTGTGTGTAAGGGTATGCTTTTGTGCCTGTTACAGTATGTGTGCAATGTAGAAAATTGCTGGGTCACTGGATGGTTGGGGATTTTTGTCCTATTTTTTTAACCTTCAAAATATTTAACCACTGACAGCTGAAGTGACTGACACCGACTCTCATTACCATGACTTCTGTCAGGGTGAAACATCATTCAGTAAGTATACAGTCTGGTCTTGAATTGATGCATTGGAAGCAGGAAAGAACGGCACCCGTACGGATCTGAGGCTAGACGACTGGGTCATGGGCATTTTCAAAATGTCAGGTCTTGTGGGGTATACCTGGTGGTTAGTATCGATCAAACTGTTCCAAGGTAGGAGAATTGGTGGTCATGGGTGCTCAAAGCTTACTCGTGCACAAGGGGAGCGAAGGCTAGCCTGTCTGGTCGGATCCCACAGTGGCACAAAATTACTGAAAAAAAGTTATGGATATAAAAAAAAAAGTGCTGTGTACGGCACAATGCACCACAGCTTGCTGTGTACGGCGCTGTGAAGGTGCGGACGGGTCCGACGTTTGTCCACCACTGAATGAAAGCGCTTACAGCGAAAAAATGAGCATCAGAATTGAACCAAGGAGCAATGGAACAAAGTGGCCTGGTTTGATGAATCACATTCTTTTGCATCTTGCATCTACAGTAGATGAGTTCTCTTAACTAGGGAAGAGATGGGACCAGGTTGCACTATGGGAAGAAGGAAAGCCAGCAGAGGCAGTGTAATGCTCTGGACATACTGTAGATGTTGCTTTGATAAGGACCACTTACATACGCGCTGTTGGGGACCGAGTACACTGACCCATGGCAGCAGAATTCCCCTGTTCCACAGAAATGGTCTAACAAAAAGTTCATGGTGTTGCCCCTGCTCCCGAATTCCACAGATCGCAATCCAAGTGGCATGGAAGTCAAAAAACATACCAGATCCATCGAGGACTTAAAGGATCTGCTGTTAACGTCTTGGTGCCAGACACCATAGCACCCGTTCAGAGATACTGTGGAGTCCATGTCCAAAGAGTCAGAGCTGTTCTGGAAGCACACAAGAGACAGACATTATTAATCAGGTGGTTGTAGTGGTATGGCTAATCAGTGTACAGTACAGTATTGTCCCCTCACACAGACACTGAATTTCACTGAATACGTTTTAGATGTGAAGGGGGCATTGGTGGTTCTCTAGTAAGTTTCTCACCCACCATGCAGAAGGGCCTGGGTTCAATTCCCAACCATTGCCCAAACCCCAGCCACTGGACTCAAGCCCAGATAAAATGGGAGGGTGGTTGTTGTTGTGTGGAGTAAATGGTCCAGTGTTGCGACCTCGACGGAAGGAGCTGAAAGACTAATAACAAAACATATGTAAGATGTGAGAAACATAACACACCTAAAGTTCGAGTTCAACTCCTTGCACACCATAATCAATCCTGCATCTCATCCCTCAGACATCATCACTACGCCACGCTGGAGTAGTCAATAAATAATAATATACTGTAATGAGCAACATGCTGTGTGATGAAGACATTTCAACTGAAAATGGATTCCTCATGTACCAAAGCCAAAAGTTGTTTATTTCTTATATCACAAAGCAATTGAATTCTTCTGTCTGATTGGTCAAAAATGTGCATTATTTTCAGATAAGGAACAGAGTTAAACTTGGGGGGAATATAGTACCGAGTAAAAACGAACATAGTGCATACTGATGGGGAGTGATGCAGCGCAACATGCGAGCGGGACTGTTATAGAAAATTAATGCAACCAAAGTGCGTTATTTTGATTTAACAGCATGGTCTGACGTGCGCTGTTTTACTTATACCAACACAGTTCACCCACAGCTTCATTCCTTAATGTAGGAAACACTGCATAATTTAACCGTTTATAGTGAGATGTAATGTCTTCACTTACCTTATAACTACGATAATCTCCATCTACCTCTCTCTGATGTAGAAATAATTAATGAAGAGCCAATCAGCATTGAGGATTCAGTAGCATTATGGTGAATAATTAACTGGAGTAAAGGGCACCTGAATTCACAAGGTGAAGCTGCGTCATCCCAAAGCAGATCTCTGACATACTGGAGGATCTCGTCTAATGCAAGGCTTTTCTGCTCTAGAAGCCGTGAGAATCCCATCTAAACTACTAGTTATGTACCGAGGTTTAAAGCCCTCTCGGGATCTTACCGAATCTGTCGTTTAGCATAACGCACACACAGTTCATTCTCATCTCTGGCCATCTTTAAGTCACACGCCGTCTTTAATTTTATGCTTATCTTCTCAAATCTGTCCTTGGTTTTGCTTTATTTGCTCTCTGGCTCTAATTTATATTTACTCATTTATTAAACTATTTATATTCTTATCATTTAATGAATCCTGTGTAGAAATGAACAACTCACACCTGGGAGAGAGACAGGGAGACATACTGTACATACACACAGACAGGGAGACATACTGTACAT
>JAOTQY010000023.1:18660071-18671665 GCA_026413445.1 Dolichallabes microphthalmus | reverse complement strand
GTCATGAAAATAAAGAAAACACATTGACAGATAGATGAGAAGGTGTGTCCAAACTTTTGGCCTGTACTGTATATACAAAAATAAAACAAGTGCAGCAGCAGTAAAAAGTTTGGACATGCCTTCTAATTTAATGTTAGTTTAGTAATTTATTTGACACATTCTAGAACAATTCTGGAGATTTCAAAACTATTAAATAACTGGATAATACACGATATCCTGTGTACAGGGTCACACGCGCGGGGGTGTCGGGAGGGTATCCTAGGAGACTTTGGGTATGAGAGTGCGGTACACCAAGGACACATCTCAGTGAAGGTTCAAAGGAGATTATTGCACAATTTCAGAATTGTTTGTGGAAAGAAATTTTTAAAAATCTGAAAAGACCATGGCATTTTATAAAAGGTGTACCCAATGGTATAATATTTGTTTATCATTTTGATACAGACACATTTACATTTCACACAAACTTCCATAATTTCTTTTGACAACTCTTAAAACCACTGTACAAATAAAGTTGAACTGAATTGATTCTATTAATAGTAACACATTTATTAGAATTTATAATCTCTTATTCAATGTAAAATTAGTTAAAGCGCTGGCGTTTTGTAAGAAACCTATATATATGGTGATATCTTTATGTCCTATCGCTAAATAATAAAAAATATCAGCCTGATTTTTACCAAATTCAAGAGATACGTCATGAAAAGGTTTCATCATTAAGCGTCCTACATCACGCTTTAACCCTGCAATTATAATTTAGCTCCGATTCTTATTTAATCGTCTGCTTCACACAGAGAAGGCCCGTTTATGAGGAGTTCATTCATCAACATGAATTAGTAAAAGGGGAACGCAGGAGGTGAAGTGAGTAGGGGTTTAGTTTTCCACTGGCTCCACTTGGGCCTCCACGGGCACTAAAGCCTGACACGTTTATTCTCTCATTATTCTATATAATGTCTACCATAAAGTACAGCCTTGTACAGTAGAATACACGCTGCTTTAACGCAGATGCTCTGACATCTGCTGCTGTTCATAAATAAAATCAGACCAGACAGGAGTACGGTACCTTTTTTTATACGGTACCAACTTTAAACAACTTGTAAAAAAAAAAAAAAGTACACAAATAAAGTGCATACTGTACGACGTGCGGGACGCACACGAGATAACATGATAGAAACTTTAATGTATATGGGTAAATCTCTAATGAGCAGTTAATGAGCGAGTGCTGAATGTTAAACACATACCGTACACACTTCCCTGCATCTGTGTGTGTGTGTGTATGCACACGCATGCATGTGTGATCAGTCAGCTCAGCTCTCTCTCCTCCTGCAGTGTGATTAATGAAAGCAGCTGTGGGAACCATGCTGTGAAACACAAGAACACGCTCCTGTGTCACACACACACACACACACACGCGCACACAAACACACATACTCATCACTTGCTCATTAGTAAGTTGTAGAAGAGTAGCAAGAGAAGATTAAGAGAGTAGGAAGGGGGGGAAAAAAAGCATACACACACACTTGTGACTGGACTTTAAGGACGCGTTAAAACATTTTTTTCCCTCATCCTCTGTGACACAATTCCATTAACAAGCTTTGAAAACCAGTCTATATGATTCACGGATAGCCTTGTGACCCTTTCATGAACAATCAAGGTAATCTGGGTTAAAGGTCACGCTATTGGAGACCCTGAGAGCCTTCCCCCCCAATATTGAACTTTGATCTTAGAACAGGAAGCACCGTGGTGCATCAAGTTCACACTGATAGAGT
The DNA here is from genome assembly GCA_026413445.1 of Dolichallabes microphthalmus. NCBI lineage: Eukaryota > Metazoa > Chordata > Actinopteri > Siluriformes > Clariidae > Dolichallabes > Dolichallabes microphthalmus. Next base: position 18,669,899 of record JAOTQY010000023.1, on the reverse strand, counting down.
GAGATGAAATAAACATTAAAACAATGATTAGTCGTTAATCAGTTAACTGCTGGTAAGAACTGTAGTAACGTTTTGCATAATGTTTCTCCGTAGTTGCATCATGCAACTATTAACTAGCAAATCACCACAAGAGGGAGCACTTGAGGGCACGGTTGGACGTTGGATTTTTATCTGCTTTGTTTTTAAATAAGTACAGAGAGAAACGAGCATTATTTTTGACAGCTTTATTGTTTTTTTCCCTTCTTTTTCTATTTGTTTAAACTGGTGAGCTTCATTAACTCCTCTCACAAAACTAATTTGTTAGGATTTTGTCAACAAAACTGCATAAATAAAAATTAAATTGAGAAATTCTGCGTTGCTACTGTTGCTATTAATAATTACGGTTTGATTGATTACTGGTTTGTTGAATGTTTTTAAAAAATAATTGCAAATACACAAACCTAGTAATCAAATAAAAAGTGTGTATTTGTTTCTTTATGTTTACATAAAAAATAACTGAAGTTTTAGATATAAATGTGAGGAATAATGTTGAAATAATTGCAGAGGAAACTGACATGATCGTGTCATGTTTGGGGAAGGAACTTCTACGTGCCTTTCAACTAAAATCAAACTTCCTGCACTTTCAGGAGACCATCAGCAGAGCTCACGTTTAAACTAAATCAAGGGATGAGGATGACGTCTTTAGTGATTATCAAATGATGATGCACTGACAAGAGGCTGATTTAAGACGTTGGCGCAGTGAAGCGAAAAAGTCAATCAAGAAGAAAAACTAAAGCGATTTGGAAACAAATGAGCTGGAGGCAAGATCAAGATTGTCAAATGAAAGCGAGTCAGTCAGTCTGCTGGGCTGCATCACATCACAAATCCCCAGCGCGCACACACAGAGTCCTATAGGAAGAAGATAAAGGTGATAAGCAAGTGTTTGAAATGCAAACGCCGCCAAATAATTCATGCTTACAGGATGTAACTAGACGTTTGTGATGAGTGTGAATGTGTGCCTCCTGGAAAAACGCCACACTGAGACTGGGAGATGGAACCATGTAAAGCGTAGACATTACTAGTAAAGGTAGAGTTAAGAGTTGGACTGTAAATAAACAAATACACACAGAACCAACATCAAGGGATGTTTCATTGTGCAACCTGTACATCATCACACAACAACATGCCACTACTCCATTCAACAAATAAAACAACGTGATCGACTGTACTGCACGACCTCATGCACAACGACTTGCTGATTCTCCAGAAGCAAAAGTAGATCTTTTTTTTTGTAAATGAAGCCGTCATCAGCGGTAATGTGTTCTCTATAAACAGATCACACAGGGCCATCCTCAGGAGCAGTCAGTGGTGCCCATGTGATGAGAGAACTCTGATCAGAAGTAGGACATCAGGATGAATCAGGCAGAGAGCAGAAGATCAGTATTCGATATCTGATCAGCCAAACACATGCAGCAGTGACCATTAGAAAGTGGCGGTTCTGAGGCCAGCCACACGGCAGAGTTAATGCACCCCGAAAAACCATCCTCTACACCCAGGGTGAGCACGAAAGCATCTCAGAAATGCGCAAAAACATCTAACATCAAACGTGATGCTACAACTGCAAGTCGGGTTTCAGTCAGCCAAGGACAAGAATCTGCGTAAACAACTAGCCAGTTGAGAAATTAACGTGAGATGAACATGTGGAATCTTTTCATACATTTCTGAGTGCGGGAGACTTCACCGGTTTCAATGAATCGATGATGGAAAATGTCTGTCCCGTAAAACTTTTAAAAATCCTCAACGAAACGGTCACAGTCAAATACAGCTCTGAGACAAAAAGGCATCCGTACAAGCGCGCAGTAAACACCATGTAGCGTGACGTCTTTAAACGAGGTTAGCGTACACTGCTGCGTCCCCGGGCTTCTCTACGCTATTTAATGGCGGTCTTGCAAGAGGATAATACAGAACCAAAACACCAAACCTGTGTGTTTAGTTTTATTTGGGCTTATTTGTGTCAAAGGTGTATAAGATTCACTTTGTCAGACTTACGAACGAATCCGACTTACGAACGTGCTTACGGAACGGAACTATCCTGATTCAATATTTTATTTCCATCTATATATATTTTGTTACAATTCTAAACAAACTTTTTGTTTCTAAAAAACAATTTGTTCCCATCACACAGGATGCTGTGCTGCCTGCTAAAGTGTGAACAATTCAGAGTGCATCAACTATAGAAATATAGAGCAACTGCAATATTTTACCACCTCAATTGCAAACGTATGTAAAGGTTATTTGAAACACCTGGTTTTGATACATGAATTTCCGCATAAAAGAATCGTGGTACGTAACTCATTTCCCCTCCGTCTCAAAAGCAAGAGTTGGACTGAAAACGTCCTCTTACGGGGGTTGCTTATTGATCGTATATTTCTAAGCTTAACTGGTATCTAGAACCGACCCCCCGAGGCCTCGAAGCTTAAGTAAGGTCTGAGCGAGAGGATGATCTTTTCAATCTGTCCCGATCGTCTGTTATTGCGTTAAGACCCGGCACGGCGCGGTGTGGTGCGGCCCTCTCTCTGCCGCTAGCTACTGTAATAAAGCCCTGCGTTGTGCTCAGACACGGAGAAGGACAAACACCTCATAAACTCTGCATGACACTACGCCTTTTTTATTCTTCCTTTAATGGATGTATGCAGAGGACTCTGTGTCTGGGCCGCTGCGTCTGTTTGTGTTCCGCTGGTTATGGATGCGAGCCGTGCGGCCGAGCGTGAAACGGCACCGAAAGACAGAACGCGCATCAGATCCGACATGTTCATTAATTCAATGGAGAACGGGTATTTATTGCATCAGTGTTTAATTTAGCTGAACAAACAGCACTCAAACATAAATGCACACAATCCCACTCACACACACACACACAAATATAGTGTATGAATGTACGTACTCGCAAACAGGCACACACTGCAAAATTAACCAAATTAGCCTCATCAGACAAGGCTTCTCTTTCTATCAAAAGTAATGAGGTGTTCGGAACACACACACACACACACACACACACACACTTGTCTAATTCACAATCTTTCATAAGCATATCTTTGTAATGCAGGATTAACCTTGCGCTGTGTAAAATACACACATACACACACACACTCCCAAGCTAACAAAAGTAAAGAAAAATACATAATGAAGCTCTTATTTATAAGGACGCACTTAGTTTCAAAATGATGACGGAAATATTATAAAGAAAATGTTTTCATTACAAATGCATTTTAAATAAAAAAAAAAAAAAAAGTCTTCAGAGTGCGAAGTGACCTACTGTAACAATGACCTGCAAGACCTCTGAGAAGGAAACCAAGCAAGCGCCGGAGTTTGACCTACTGCTGATGTATGAGAAAAGTAGATTTTATTCACCGCACACAGTCTCACACACACACACAGATATTTTACGCATCATTTCCACTCAAGCTGTTCTCAGTCTGGCCCTGACCACGTACACCCACCTGCACCGTTTCCCTGTGGGGCGTCAGCGTGTGGACGCATCACATCGCATCGTTGTTGTTGAAGCGTTTTGGAGTTTCTAGATTTCTAAAAAAAATCAGCTGGCGATTTGATCAGGATCTGAGAGATATCCATTCTAAAGTGAGTTAGCTTACTCATGTTGGCAGAAGTGCATCCTGGGAATGGGCGAGCATACTGGAGCTTTATCTTGCCCAGTGACCGGGTTAACAGACTTTACGTAAAGGACAGGGGGTTTCCTTGTTGGAGAGCCTGGATTCTTTCGAGGTCCTCGCTGCGACCGTCACTGATCTTTGAGGGCGTTTTCACATTAGGCACGATTGATTTGTACTTGGTTTGTGAGGCGCCATTAAACACAAGAAGACGAGAACAATGAGTCAAAAAAATGTCAAAAGCAGCGTTCCCACTTTGTCAACTATGGCTGTGCAGGTCAGAGGATGAGATTGGCATGTGGGTTGCACACACGGAGACTTCGTAAGAGACTGATGGCACCGGTGATGTCGTGTCTATTCTTGAGGCCACATTGTCCTGCGGACTCGAGAACAGTGCCTAAGCGTGGAACAATTGTATTCTAACTGGTCAAAAACGAAACAGACTTTGGGGTCATGTCCTCGGTAACGATCCTGAGGTCCTAACGTAATGTACTAGCCTAAAAACCTCTGCCTGGATACTTCAGCACATTTTGGTGGAACTGGTTTGTCTACCGCTTTTAAGGGAATCAGCCAAGGTCGGTTTAAAAAAATGGCGGTCGGGAGCTCGTTTGTACTCGAGAAAAACATGGAAGAATATAAAGAAGTCCTTGTTACAGTACATGCATGTTAGAGCACAGTGAGCATGATTTCTTTGTGCTTTCTAAATTGTTTAGAAGATGGGGTTAGAGCATAACGTCGGCCATGAGACGGCAACCCTGGAGCAGAGCAAACTAAGTGTCAAACAGCTGGGAAGTGCTGGGGCTTGAACCCCCAACCGTTTGTACAGTATGTTGAAGCTATCCACTCTCGTTTCACACTCTTTGGCTGAGGAATGCGACTGGTCCAATAACGGCTCCTTGTCTACTTTACGGCATGCTGAGGATCTAACAAAAGCACTGTGCTTCTCTGCTTTTGCACTGGTGGCAAAGAACAATAGTAAAATGATCAACCAAGAGAGGCAAAACAAAAATTACATCACTCAATCTCTGGCTAGCATGAGCAGGAGTTTGAAAAGAAGCTTCGTGTGTCTGTGAGGAAGTACGAGTTAGCCTTCACCTCCTCGGTGGCAGCAGTTTTGAAAGGAAGAGCTCTCTGGTGGGAGGAAACGCCCAGGTGAGCAAAGTGGGTAGAAAATGGGTGCGGGGGATTGTTTAGTGCTTTATCCGAATACTAGTAAAGAGACCGTGTTTGTATCTGAGAGAAAATGCAGGCACAAAGACTCCCTTCAAGGCTAGATCAAGGCTTCGCTCCACTCCTCTACCTCAAACCATCAAAGGAAAGTTTTTTTTTCTTCCGTTTGTTTTTTACAAGCCTTTATCGGAGCACACCGCTGACCTCATCGCTCTCCTCCCCGCATTATATCCGTGTTGTACTTGCGGATGCTGCGGGCGTAGCACTTTTCCTCCTCTTCACCCAACTACTTACAGCGACTCCTGTATGGGTGAGAACGTGTGCCTGCGAGTGTGTGGGGCACAGATGTTGCAGCTGCAGTAGCTCTCCGAGTTATCAGCCTGGCATATGGCGACACTGAATGAAAGATGGGCGCTGTCAGGGAAAAGGAGGGAGCAAGAGGAGGCGAGAAACGATGAGAGGAACTACGCAGCGAGGTGAAAGGAAGACAGGTTGGAAGCGGCCGTAAAAACGGGGAGATCGATGGCAGCTCGCGCAGATGAGGGGGAGAGGACACGAGTGAAAGTGAAAAACAGGAGCGAGTAAAAGAGAGTCAACTATATTCTGTGAAACCTGCTTCAAATTCTCCCAGTAGACTAGATCGTAAAAAAGAAAAGAAAAGAAAAGAAAAAAGCGCTCAAAATGAAGATAGAGAGAGTTCAGGTCTATTCTCCTCCCTTCATCTCCTTCGGAGTGTAATGACATCCAGCGCCGCACCTTTAATGGGAACTTTCTCCTCATTAAATACATACAGTTGGCTCACACACATCCACACACATCTTATTATTCCCGTGATGGGGATATTCAGTCCACGCAAAGTGCTAGAGGGTGACAGCGCCACTAACCCGCTACCGCCTCCATGGACGAGCGAGACGCACACTGATGAGGATGGAGAAGCTCTAGAAGTTCATAGCCGGCTTCATCTATAAAGGCGCACGATCCTTTCATACAGTAATTGTGCAATTTTCAGAAGCAGCGTATTAAAAAGGGAATGAGAGAATAACTTTATGATATTTACTTGTAGGAGGTGGAGAAACAACAAAAACTGTGAAAATTATCTGATCTACAGCAATCAAATGTAGAATAAGTTATTGAACGACTTAAAAGCCTCAAATAAATCGACGAAAAGGATAATTAGGGAAGAAAGAGTAGATAGACACATAGGTGAAAAGTAAGATGAACTAAAAACATGAAAAACTAAACACTCCTTGGGGTACAAAGATGGCACTGTTTGTTGAAGTAGAGGGGTTTAGCTGTACACATGCCTAGAGAGAGAGAGAGTGTATGTAGAGCAACATCCTGTTGTTTTTTCAGCACAATCTAAGCAATATGATGAACTCAGTTGTATTTCATGTTAAATATACAAACATGACTGAGCGCAAAAAAAAATAATAATTTTTTAACACGCAAAGAAATGGCACAGATTCACAGGATTAAATAAAAATGTGCACTTTGTGTTTTTTTCGTCTCATCATTCCCATATTCCGGCACCAGTAAAATTTACACGCTTTAAAACACATCAAACATGACGTATCAGAAAATCCAAACTGACAATTTGATGTCTGAAGCGGCCCCTGTCAACATATATTATTATAGATATAAGCAGTTTATTATTATTATTATTATTATTATTATAATAAATGAGTCATTGACCAATGCTGTGTTGCCGCATGGGTCTGTACCACTTGAGTTTTAAGAGCTCTAACCTTCCAAGTTTTTAAAGAAGAAACTGAGCATGTATGACCATCAGTACACCCTTTTTACGTCAGCTTGGATCCGTTACATTTACTGTGCTTTAATACACCACCGCGCTCTCGGGAGCAGAATAAACCGGTACAGGAGCGACAGCGTGAGACGGGACAGTCCGCTACGAGTTAATCAATCGCGGATGGCATCGCTCTGCAGGACACAGAGTGTAATCAGAGTGAGGGAAACGTTGGTATAATTTCAGATTATGATTATATTCAGACTACAACTCAACACATTTATCAAGATCACTCAAAATCCATTTCTCTTCCAGAAACTTGGCATCTTTCCTTCAGAACCATATGCCAGTTCCTTCACTAAAGCCTCAACCAAAACTTCACCCAGGAACATGCGACACTATTGTATGTGCAGCCCTTCGTTTAAAAAAAAAAAAAAGAAAGAAAAAAAGAAAAGCATGCTTGTTTACTTTCACAAGATGCCAGTCTTGTCTTTACTAATGAGCATTCCAGCATTGACAGATAATCCATGACCCTAGACAGCTCTTTGAAGCCCTAAAAAGCTGCCTTCTTGCACGGGACAATGAAAAGATATAAGAGCGGACGGACCTTCTTCGATCTGATCGTAAATAACCCAGTCATACTGTTGCCTTTAATAACCCTAATAACCCTAACGCTGAGGTGTCTTCGCACTCAGCCAATCAGCAACCGGCCTTCACAACTGTCCCAATTAGCATGCACAGGATGCCCTCTCATAACCTGCGGACGCTGTCTAGATAACGTACCATCCTCCTGAGCAGTCACCATGACTACACAAGAAGGGGCCTCTCACTGTAGATGTGTCCATACATACAGTACAAACCCACTGGTTACGTTAAGAGAGGCAACCGGTATCATTTTAAATATACCGTGTCTCCTGAAAAAGTATTTGCCCCCTCCTGATTAATTAAATTTTTTTTTTGCATATTTGTCACATTGAAGTGATTACACAAGATAACATGAGTAAATACAAAATACCATTTTTAAGTGATTATTTCATTTATATGGGGAAAAAGCTGTCTAAAGCACTGTGCGAAAAAGTAACGAACGAGCTACTGAGGTTATAGCTTGACTAGGCCATTAAATTGGACTACTGTTCTTGTTCCAATATACGAGCATGGCAGAGACATCGATTTAAAGACAGAAGTACAGTACAGTATGTCCGACTCTGATATGATGGGTAGCGATATTCTGCCTTCAGCCTGGTTGACCTATTACATCACACACCAAAACAATCTATATGCAAGCAATTGTGTCTTGTTAATATGATGTCATCGTCGATAATAAAGATAATAAATATATAAATACTCCATTTTACTATAACATACTTTAGGCTGATCGGGACACACCTTCGGACAACTTTACAGCAATGTACATTTTGTATGAGGCATCTGCTTTACTTTTTGTACAAACGTATGCTTTATGATTTATGCTATCGCTCAGGGTTATGGTGTTATCCGTAGGCAGACGACACCACCAGCTCCCTTCACTCCGTTTCGCAGATTTGTTTGATTTCCAGATCAAAAAACATTTCCACTGAAAAATTTGGAGCATTCGCAAAGCGCCTAGGCAGATTTTTGTGTCCGACTGAGATAACCATAACGTGTGAAAGCAGCCTGACTTCCAACCGCGTTATCAGGGTGTGCTAGTCCGACTTTGAGAAGTACGATTTAATACTATTTCAGTCGGACTAAAATGTTTTAAACTCCAGTTTTAGTCAGACTAACACAATGTCATGGAAACCTATTGAGTGTTTTCATCTCTCCTCCTTCACTCACTCAGTTTTGGAGATTTATCAGCCTTGTAGGTCTGCGCTATTGTACAAACATGAACGGCTAAAGTTATGTTTATAACTCAAATAATCAGGATGAAACTATGATGTGTAAAAATGCCTCATTATCAGCATGGTAAACTGCATTATAAACAATGTGTTAAGCTTATATACTGAGGCCACATCTTCTTGTACTTCAATGATCGTTCATAATCTAACACCACACTTTGGTGAATGCGTATGCACGACATGCCGAGAGCTGCTTAAGGGTCCTCTGACTGATAACAATGCCTTGACCATACTATACTCTATGTCTCCATACTGTATCTGCGACTGACAAAGCTGAATTAGTGAAAGTGACGTGAATTAAACAGATAAATGAGATACAGAATCTCGATCATACAGCATCTATCTACATACTGTAGTGTATATCGCTTGAATTAACCAAGACTAGAGCATTATGAGTGGTTGTATTAAAAAAACTCAACATGCTTTTATATGTATTTCTCTCTATGGACGCTGCAGGAGCTCTAAAGTTCTGAACCTTAACTACCTCAACAGAATAAACAGGCCTGCGGTTATGTTTGTTCCGTTTACATTTTTATTGTAGCATTTAACTTTATGTTAATAAATCTGTTACTGTTGGCGAGAAAAACTGAAGGGGCATTCTCAGAGGTAGGCCTATTTTTAAAAGAAATACAGGCTGTTTATTTGCAAAAACTTTTCTCTGATTTGCATGTTGGGGAGGCATGTTTTAAACATGAAAAAAACGCTGTCTGCATTTTATTTTGATTACAGTGTGTTTCAATAAAACTGTCATCGCACATGACTCAAAACAACTGAACATTTGGCTCATTTCATGAAAAAAAAAAAAAAAAGAAAAAGACAGAAGTATGAGGGTGAGTCAAAAATTCTGAGTCGCTCTCCGTCTCTGCCTCATCCCCGCTTTCCGTTCAAAACTACCGTCTCCCCGGTCACTGCTGTAGAGATGTAAACGGGTTAAATTTGTAACGGATGAAAATGGATGCCCTGCTTGTTATAGATGCACGAAAGAAGAGCAATATGGAGTGGTTAGTCTTTTGCGGTCTGAGGATGTACCTGGTGTTGTTATTTATCCAAGACTTTGTGCGCAGTGTGGAGAAAATGTTTTGTCTCGAAGAAATGTATACGAACGGAGAGAGAAGTTCAAGGAAAGTTGCACAAGTGTTAATCATCAAGAAGGAGCCGGACGCCCAACCATGTCCACGGCTGATGACAAACGTCTGTACATTTCGGTCCACACTGTCAAAAAACTTTGTTTTAAGGTGTTAAGAGGATCCTTATTACAGTCCTAAACCAGTCTTCTGATACGCTACAATCCACCGCGCGCTTTAAGATCACACAACTCCGGACTTCTGGTAGTTCCCAGAATTTCAAAATGTACAAAAGGGGGTAGAGCGTTTTCATATTTAGCTCCAAA
>JAOTQY010000023.1:18638110-18651684 GCA_026413445.1 Dolichallabes microphthalmus | reverse complement strand
CTTATATTCTATCCAGAAGACCAGTAGTAACTAAAAAGTCACAGATGTTTTTCTTTCCTCGCCCAATCATCCCACTTACACACAGGTTTTTATACACAGACCTTATACTGTTACATCATAGTTACTTAGGGGTAGAAACTGTGAGGTGGCGATTCTGTCACAGATTGTGCTTGTATGTAGAGTCTGTACCTTCGCTCCATTAGAGCCTGTGAAGTGGTGCATACTGTGATGTCTGATCGTGTCACAGTTGTATCTTGTCGAATGACTTCAGCTCCACCATTTCACTTATTTTAGCTTTACAATATGCATGAGCAGGTCTGAGTGTTTCATGCCTTACATATACATCTCATACTGTGTCAGCCCTCTCATGCTCTCTACATTCACAGCCTATGATTCACAGCTTAACCTTGCAAAACTAGCGAGCGCCACACAAACAGCCAATGAGCGGCAGCCCACTGCCGGCACGCCCTTGGATTCGAGTTACTACACAACCCTGTAGCTTAGACTTCACACCTCATAACCTGAGGAATATAAATTTAATCTGATGGACGGAAAAATCAAATTGAGCAAATCTTTTTGGGGTTTTTTTAAAGCAAATTTCGCAGTCCTTCCGCAAGCTCACTGAATGTAGATGAGGTGAAACTCTGAGATGAGACGAGGCGATAGAACGCATGAGAGATGAGGAGAATCCGAGAGCTGGTGAAACATGAAGTGAAACAGCGAAATGGCGAGAGACTCCGTGCTCTCGCTAGAGACCGTGTTCAATCAAACGCAGAGGGGGTGAATTTACAGTTACAAACGGCCAAACCGCCGGCCGACCTCCTCGATGGAGCGAGGAGCAGGTGAGAGCAGAACAGAAGGAGCGAGTCGACTGGTCTCACTGGACACAAACTTTCCCCTGGCAGCTCCATCGGAAACGAGGCTTGCTGCCTGCATCCTGTACATCAGCACAATCCTGCAGCTTTGGCTTAAATGTAAAAAGAAAGAAAGAAAGAAAGAAAGAAAGAAAAAGAAATGGTTTGTGCACAGGGGGTTTGGTCTCGACAGCACAGGAAACAGCAGCCAAGGTGCAAATTGATAGCAGAAGCTGGTTGCCTGAGTGCACGCTTTCATAAATAAACATTCATTAAACACCAGGAAGATTTGAGAATTTCTGTTGGCTTGGGGTTAAAACATCAACGCTGCAGGTGTCGTCAATTTAGCAAGAGGAAACAACGTGTAATATATTACTCTGTTTAATAATTAGCATCGCCATTCCAAGACCTCCAAAATCTTCACATTTGATTGGCAGATCGAAGGAGAGTCTTTTTAATGATTCTTGTTTTTATTTATCCGTGCCATTAAATGTCCATGATAATGACCATTGGGTGTTATTTGTCTCCTTCATCTATACATATAATAAAACCGTTAAGTTTACCTGTCTATACACTGAAGATATTTGTAAAAAAAAATTATTTGTTGGGACGCAAGATGACCATCAAGACGTTTTTTAGATATTTTTGTCTGTTTGTTTCTTTGTTTGTGCTCGTATCACGTAACAACTACTGAACAAATTTTAACAGGGTTTTCACAGGGTGTATTTGGCCGATCTTGTAGTAACAGAGAAGATATGCTACTCTGAAATTTAAATGAAAAATACCCTAATATCATAAAAAAAATCATCACTTCATCCTAAACTTCATCAGATGGCGCTGTAAATTTTTTAATACATGCTTATGAGTGCGGAACTTACATCTAAGGCCTTGTTCACACGGGCGTTAAAATCAAGCGTTTTCCTGGTGTTCGCAGCATCCGGTGAGCGTGGATCAAGCACCAAGGGTTGTCTACACATAGGAGTCCATGAGAGTGTTCACGCGGGTTTTGGTGACGTGTGTTTGTCCGGCTGCACGTTTATACGGTGTCAAAAAAACGTTGCATGCAGCTTTTTCTTGGCGTTCAAATCACAACGAACACAAGGAAAATGCTTCTAGTTCATTTTACGCTTTGGAGGACCGGATATATCCCATGATCCTACATGCTATACATAGGCAAATGCGGGAAAAAAGCCAAAATAAAATGCAAACCGCATATTGGTTGATCGGCATGCAATGTGGCATTGCACCAGCTACAGCAGACAATCAAAAGTGGAAACTGACATCTGACAGTAATTGAAAAACTTGCACGGAAATTTTTGCATTTCTTCATAAACCACAAGCAAACTTGTGCAGTCACTGGTGAACCAAGTAGCGGCGGCGATTTTTTTCTCTCCCTACGTCGCCGTATTACGAGAATTTTTATAACAAGAAGATTAATATCTAATATAGCAAAATGGTCCATATTAAAAGGAGGCACCTTAAATAAAACGACAAGGGCTTTCATATCCAGTTCCCGACACCGCATCCACAGGTTAACACACAAAGTACAATTCGGGCTGCAGGCTGGCGTGCAATTAAATTCCATGCTAACGAAGTCACGGAGTTCAGGTCAGTTCAATGAGGCTGGCCTGGCAGCAGCGTTGGAGGTGACAAGCCACCAGTCCAGGTCAGATCCCAAGGTTCACTGACAAACCATCACAGATTGCAGAGGAGCCGAGGATCGAGATTAGAGAGAGATGGTCAGAGCGGGTCGATGACACAATGATCTGGTCAAACAAGAAATGAAAACATGAGGCATTTTGGATAAACAGTGTTGAGCGGTTTGGAAAAAGTTGCTCCCTGAAACCCAAGATGTAAAGCAGCAGAGAAATGTCGCCACACCCACATTCACCCCCCTTCCCTATGCGCAAGTCCCTAATTAAGAAGAAGTAAAGGAAAACAATTTAACATGGATATCACGTTGCACTGGTCTGGGATCCAGATACTTTGGGCCATATGATGTACACTACCAGTCGAAAGTTTGGTTATTTCTTTCTACAGTTTTTGGTTATTTCTTTCTCTTTGGTTTTGAGGCCAGGAAATCTAAATGAACTTTAGTCTTGCTTTCCTGGGATGGTGTTCATGAGAGCCAGTTTCATCATGGTTTTTTTTTTTCGCAAATGAACTTGATAATACTGTTTTTACGCCGGAGCTGTTCCAGATCAACTGACCTTCGTGTCTTAAAACTGTTACTGAATGAGGCAATGACAACAATGTGTTACTTCATAGTATTAAAATCTCCAGTATTGCTCTACAATGTAGAAAATACACCTTTATATCAATGCTACAGTACCAATCATCAACTATGGTTTAAGAGTATGGGGTGTGTGGGGGGGACGGGGGTAGTAGTGCTAGTCCAAACAGCTTGTTAACTGCAGTAACAGCAGCTGTTTGGGTTAGTCTACAAGCACCACACTACATGTGTCTATAATTAAACACTCAATGTTCGTTAGAATGCAAGTCACTATACTGTAATGAAATATTATTCTAATTAACATCATGATATAAGGTAAGCGAAGCTCATTATCAGCCAATGTATTGATGCCTTAATATCATTTAATGCAATTTACATTCATGTTTTATCGCATTTGCCAGACGCCCTTATCCAGAGCAACTTAAGATTAAGGGCCTTACTCAAGGGTCCACCAGTTGCAAATTGGTGGTGGTGGTGGGATTAGAACCTGGGAACTTTGGATCATTAGGCCAATGCCTTAACTACTGAGCTAACCCTGGCCATTTAATGCAGTTCAGGTAACTATTGGGAAAACAAAGATTGACCTGAAATCAGGACGTTTGATGAAGGATGATGAGTTTATCTGTGCTACAACAAGTTGGTTATTTGAAGTTGTTTTATTCAAGGTAAAATCTTGTGTTCACATGCCGTATAAACTCATCTTGGACACTGAGAGAAGCATAAATCAGGACTAAGAGAGAGAGAGAAAAGAAAGGAAGCTGGGGCATGGAAAGTGCTCGGTGTTAAAAGATTCATATTCAGGTCTCAGGCTTCTGGGCTTTGTGCTCTCACAGTCCACTGAACTGGAACAGCAAGTGGGGCCAAAAGACTTCCACGGAAATGTCAAAAGGTCACACGCATACAGACAGGATATCAAAAGTCGACAGGTCAAAAAGGGCTTCAAATAAAAATGAGTCACAGTAAATCCAGCACCCATGTGTGGCAGATGTATATAGTGACACTATATATAGTGATTGTGTATAAGCCAATAAGCTAATTCGGGCACCAATCACTTTTTATTAGAATCTCTTTTGGATGAACCGGAACAAGATCCAAGAGTGCAAGATGGAGAGAGAGAGAGAGAGAGAGAGAGAGAGAGAGAGAGAGAGAGATCATTATAATGTACTTGTAAAGCAAAAGAAACACAATCTCATCTTAATTCAGCAGCCGCGTCTATAGCAAAGTGTCAGCACAAACGCTTCTGGGTATCGACATCCTCTCGAGAGACATCAATACAACCTGATACAATAAACATTCGCCGATAATTCTGACTCTATAAACCGGGTGTAAATCTCTCTACTGACCGAGCACTCGATACGACAGCACACGCGATCGTCATGCACTCGTTAGAGACTTGAATGCTGAAGAGCAGCTGGATGTGATATCGCGACACTGCCTCCTACACACTGTCCTCATCTGCTGATTAAAATGCTGACACTACGCTACAACCGGCGCTTTTCAGAGAAGAAGGGTGGATTTTAAAGGGCCTGTATTGTACCATTTCTTTAACAAGTTAATTCCCCATGGATGATGTACAGTTTTACACGGTCGGTTTCCTTTTATTCCACTTCTCCAATTTCTCTTTCTTAGCATCTTAAGTTTACAAGCGACTGCTGAGGAACAAACTGGGGAGGGGTTTCTTTCTCATGAGGTTACATATGGGGTAAAATTTAAGTGGCTTTTTTAAGCTTAATGTATTTATCTCGCTTTTTTTGTAGGTACTCACACTGGAGACCCTTCTGAACATCTCAGAAAGCAAAAATAAAATTAAAAGTCCATCATTAAACGTTACGAGAGCATTTAAAGCCATCCTCGTTCTACCCTTTAAAAACGATCTTTGTACTGCGCTGCTTTCGGGGAAATTCAGCAGCCTGCTCAGCATCCTGTTTTTTTCCCCCTCCTAAAAACTGAACAAAAATAAAGCCGCATTTAATGTGCATTAATCTTCACTAATGGTATTTTCCAGGGTAGTCCATCTGCGTGGTTTTAAAAGTGGCAGAAAATAAAAGCCTTTCCTTGCCAGCAATCATGTTTTGGCTGTATGTGGAGGCATTGGGCTTCCTATGAGGTTAAAGGCAGTGTGGCAGAGTGCCATTGTGGACAAACCTGCCAAAACGGGAAAACAGCTTCCAAAACCCTGAAATGGAGCCGGAGAGCCCAAACATGCCAAGCCCAGCAGCAGAGCCCTGGACGCGCACTAAAATCCCATGCTCTGCCACAGCCGTTTAAAAGAGCAAACGGGAACCAGAAGAGGGAAACGAGAAGTCCAGTCATCATGATAAAGCCAACTGTGAATTAAATGCCAGTTGTCTTTTTTTTCCCCTTTTCTTTTTCCACAACCACCAGTCCTGCAGCCAGCTCAAAACCATCAACAGAACCAACCTTCTGCTGTTCACGGATTTGACGTGCAGCCTTCAAAACTGATTACATAACCACCATCGGAACAGTAAATCCAGATCAGTGTTCATGCAAACATAGGCTCACCGAAACCGGACTTAAAATTGGGAACATAAGATTCCAGCCTATCCACATCAGACTTTGATGTGTTACACCTTTCGAGATGCTTTTCAGCTTAAAAAAGTTGCAGCGTTATTTGAATTTCTGCTGTTGACTCGGACGACACGTAGAAGGGAGATTATCAGTGGTCTTGTATGTCTTCCATTTTCTAATAATGGCTCCCACAGTTGATTTCTCCACACCAAGCTGCTTACCTATTGCAGATTCAGTCTTCCCAGTCTGGTGCTGGTCTACAATTTTGTTTCTGGTGCCCTTTGACAGCTCTTTAGTCTTTGCCATAGTGGAGTTTGGAGTGTGACTGTTTGAGGTTGTGGACAGATGTACTGATATAATATATACTGATAACGAGCTCAAACAGATGCCATTAATACAGGTAACGAGTGGAGGACAGAGGAGCCTCTTATAGAAGTTGTTACAGGTCTGTGGGAGCCAGAAATCTTGTAAATTTGTAGGTGACTAAATACTTTTTCAAATACTTATATTCCACCATAACTTGCAAATAAATTCTTTAAAAATCCTACAATTTGATTTTCTGGATTTCTTTTTCTCATTTTGTATCTCATAGTTGACGTACATATGATGAAAATATCAGGCCTCTCTCATCTTTTTAAGTGGGAGAACTTGCACAATTGGTGGCTGACTAAATACTTTTTTTGCCCGACTGTAAATACCTTTAAATTTGATCAACATGGCTTCCATTATAGTTAGTTAGCTAATCTACCCAGCAATTAATTGCTTGTGTGTGCTGCCCTGGCACGTTTTTGTTTTTTTTCCCACCCTGTTAGTTAGTTAAGTGCATTATTACATTACACAATATCAACTTAAGGCTCTGGGTTACTTATTAGAAGATTAAAGGTTCAAATCTTGCAAACATCAAGCGGTCACTGTTACATCTTTGAACAAGCCCATGAATCTGAACTGAACCTGTAATCTGAACTGTAATGATACAGAAAGGTAAAGTGATGAAAGTTTAACAACATACAATCAGTCCCCCAGGTTAAATAAAGTCATGGACTGGCATGAAGCCTATTACTGTATATAAAAACCTGATTTAAATACACCAGTCTGTAACAAACCCACACACTACACTGTGATGTGCAGGAAAGCGAACAGTGTATGCAGTGTCACTTTCGGTCGGATCAGACTACCATTAACACCGGTTCCTACTGTACGCAGCCGTGCGTGAACCTGATGCAAGCTAGCGACACAGAAAAGAAAAGGTTTGGGTTTGGTGTTCTGATCGCATGGAGACCACGGACGGCTGCAGAGCCTGGCCCCGGATTATCCTCTTACTCTTCGTTAGAACAGTTCTACTGAGGAACCATAAAGATGGCTGTGGACTGCATCTGCATTTAAGGCAAACTCTTTCACTTTGATGGTTTGTGACTGCAGTTACTTTGATAGTTTTAGACTTGTTTAAGTGAACATCTGGTAACCATAACAACACACTGCCATGTACACTACTGGACTTTTGACCCTATCGCACACAGTTATATAATTATAAAAAATAAAAAAAGAGAGTACGTTTTTAGATAGTTGTGCTATCTGGTATCAAAGAAACAAGGATGGGTTCACTTTAGACTCACCCACTTTTTTTTTACCAAGATAAAGCTATAGTCAAGTCAAGTCGGCTTTTTTGTCACTTCAACCATACAGTTAGTACACAGTGAAACGTAACAACGTTCCTCCAGGACCAACGTGCTACATGCAACAAGGTGCTAAATTTACAACATAAATATACAGGAAACTAACTAGCAAACTTGGCTAGCTGAGACAAGAACGATTAACATGACAACATAAATTAACAGCATAAATTTACACACACAAAAAAAACTAACTAGTTAACTTAGAGACCTAATTAGCTGGCTAGCTGAGACAAGACAGATAGACATTTTAAGTTAACAGACAAAGGAGACAACATATACTATATTCATAAATCTATATATTTTCCACATCACTTATCCAGAGCGACTTGCCTAACTGCTTTGACGTTTCCATCAATAAATACATCCTTACACTAGCAGGACTAAAAGATCGCTAGTGACTCGGCTGTACGGACATCTAGAGAAAGTTTACTCCATTGAGAAACAAACAGGTGCAGATTATCAGGTGACGCTGAAAGCCGAGTGGTTGGAACAGACGAGAGGGGAAATGAGGTCGCTGCTGAGATTGTTACATAAACATCCCATTTTTTAATTGTTTAAATCTTTAAGCACTTTGAAGCGCATCACAGTGAACAGAAAACAGCCTAGATGCACATCCTCCTCGATCTCTGAGAGATGGTGGGACGAGTCGAGCGCTGCTGGAGGATCAGTGGTGCAGTGCGGGGTGTGATTAGAGCTTTAAGGTATAAAGTGGGTGCCGGGCCATTTTTGGCTATGTAGGCAAGCATCAGTGTTCTGAATTTGATGCGGCTACTGCTACAGGAAGCAGTCGGAGGGAGCAGAGTAAGTGGGGTGATGTGGTGTGGGAGAACTCAAGAAGGGTGAGAACAAGTTGTGCAGCCGCATTCGGGACCAGCTACAGAGGATGAATGGTGCAGAGAGAAATCTATTACTCTATTAAACACCAGACGTGCCAATCTGCGCAAACTACATGGTTAAAACTTACCTGCCTGCGAGCGCCGGATCAAAGTGAGTGACGCATATTATGGGTTATACGGTTACACAACCACTTTAATGCAGTTAATAAGAGCTCTTCAGAATGCTAGCTTTTAAATGTCACGAGCTCCGCAGAAGAAAAAAAAGTCAGGAATTTAATTTATTTTTTATTTTTTTCTTTCTTTCTTTGGCTGACTTTCAGTTAAAATGATGCTTCGGGTGTAGGTAGAGTTTATTAGGCTTTGTTTTGGACTATTTATCTAGACGCACATTGTTCATGCATTGTTTATGATTTAGAGAAAAAAAAATGTAAATTATTTATCTTATGTCTTGTTTAAAATATTCCAAAACATTAAATTAAATTACGAAGGCAGTTTAGTGAAGTAAAAAAATTGTAAATAATAAAAATTTAAAAACTTGATAACAGAAGTTTGCAGACAGCAGGTGCGTGTGAGTATCAGGTATCAGCTAGAACTCAGCTCTGTGTTATTAATATCGTTTCAAAAAAATATCCAGTGTTTTTTTTTAAATGTTGTATTGAGGAATATTAAGTTCTGCAGGCTTCCTTCCTGGCTCTCACTTTTAGCTTCCGTTTTCAGTTCAAATCGCTAAACCCGACCAGTTTCAGAGAATTATTTTGTTTGTTAAGTCACACAGTGATCTACTGTATGAATAATAAAAAATAAAAAAAATCTATCTTAAGGCATCGAGAAACAAACAGGTGCAGATTATCAGGTGACGCTGAAAGCCGAGTGGTTGGAACAGACGAGAGGGGAAATGAGGTTGCTGCTGAGATTGTTACATAAACATCCCATTTTTTAATTGTTTAAATCTTTAAGCACTTTGAAGCACATCACAGTAAAACACTTGATCTACATAATAAAATTTCATTCAATATGAAAGAAATTATGGATGGTTTAAGACGTTTCCAAAGTACTATATATATTTCATCAAGTCAGAAAATCTTTTATCCTGTTCACAAGTTGTGTGAGAAACGTGAAAGACCCTTTTTGTGTGTGTAAATATTCATGCTAAAGCAGTGATCCACATGCTTTATTGCTTTATCAGGACAGATGGGTAATAAAGCACACACCAGGACTATAACAGGTTCAGCTGAATAACCACCTGACACGATCGATACACGGACTCGGCCTCTAAATACATCCAGCCCTCAAGCGAAACCGATCCATCCTCCAGTTAACTCTCCAATCACTTTATCAACCCGGAGCACAAACGAGCTCTACCGCAGCCACTCATTCATCAGCGGCTTGGCCGTTTATTAGCCGGTAGAGACTGGAAAGACGTGGACGAGCTCGATGGCAAAGACCTCTTTTGGAAGAAAGAAAAAAATAATAAAAAGATCCAGCAATAGACATTAAATGCTACAAGCCACTGACTCCACTCTCTTACTCAGCACTTAACCGCTCGTCTCTCTCCGCGTTTATGATGTAGTGTAATTGAGAGAAAATGTTACAAAAATGGAGCTGTTCTTTTCCGTTCCAGCCACCCTCGCCTATTATTCTGCTCCGAGCCTAAACACACACCCACACGACTCAGACAGGCTCCATAAACAGCAGTCGTAATGTAGTGCGCCTCTGCTGACTCGCAGCCCTCTTAATTAAAGCACTTTACTTTGTTTTTATTTCTCTCCCGTTTTTTCCCCCCCCTCACCCCTCACTCTCTCTCTCGCCTTCTCCTCTCTTCCATCCCCGCCCCTTCACGATGAAGCCAGGATTAAATTGGATTCTAAATGATCCAGAACCGATAGAGCAATTTCTGCTGCCATTTTTTTCTCTTCTTGCGCGTGCCCTCCGTCCTCCTTTTAAAAACTCTCCCAACAGAGCAGTCATGGGCTTCATTTTCTCCAGCAAGGTTTTTTTTTTTTTTTTGCAGGTCCACGCATCTCCCCCGGGAACTCTGAAGACTGTCAGGGATGGAGAGAGAGAGAGAGAGAGAGAACAGGGAGGGGTGAGATGGCGTGATGGAGGAGGGACGCCCATTAAAGCGCAGAAAAATAAAAGAATTTGGAATAGTGTAACCCGAGGCTTTTTAGCCACTCGGTCATGCTTCAGGAGGAAGAGAAGTCAGTGACTAAAGCTCACACACCTCCACTTCCCATCACTGTGGAGAGGTCAAGGAGGTGTTTTTTTTTTTCTTTCCCCCCTCCCCTTCAAATTCACTCATGGTGAAGAGTGAAAGTTTACCAGATAAACGAAAGCCCATCATTAAAGTAAAAAATGCTCCCGGTGGTCAGACTTCTTTATTTGGGAAGATGTTTATAAAAATGTTGAGCGTTTAAGATCTGATCGATATGTGCCAGTCAATAAAGTTAAACTACCCCACGGATTTAGGGCATTTTTCTGCCTGCAGGCATAAACCTGTCTGATTACAGAATTAGTCTGATGTTTAAACGAGGTTCTGGATTTACAGATTTTGTTTAAGCCACAAGGCTCTCCAAGCTCCATCAAAAACATTTTAGGATAAATGACATTACCGCAAACTGATGGTGTACATGGATAATGAGTAGAAAATTTAATAAGAACTCGACAAATCAAAAACAGTCCGCAATTTACTAATGATGATGTAAACACAGACTCGGCGAGCACTAACACTACATCTAAAACTCCTACTTATTCTATTAGGGTATAAATAAACAAGACTGCTTTTGCCAAAACGATCTAAAAAGTATTAAACAATTAGTGTCTAAATAAATTAAAGCTGTGTGATTAATTTTATTCTGCAATTTTATTAATCTTTTGATGGTCTGATTAATTTTTATATATATATATATAAATAAATAAAACAATACATTCTGTGTGTCAAGGCGCGAGTGCCCTAAAGAAATACCAACCAAGACGATCACATGTTGCCTCTGAGACACGACAGCAGCCAACTGCAATTTTTTCAACATTCAACATTAGAAACTACATAACTCACCTGGAGGAAAGTGCTATTCGCCCCTTCCGCTTGCAAGACGACCATTATCAACGACCGTTTAAATAATTGATGTGAGAAAGCAGGTATATACCATCCCTCTCAAACTTTTGACAAATAACACAGCCCAGAGGAAGCTCACATAGGTTGTGTGAAAACGCTTTAAAGGGATACTTAAATCAATATTGAAGTACAGATAATTACGTTAAAAAATATGTCTTGAAAGCAATTTTGTACCAGTGTAACTCTTCAATTCACTGGAACTAGCTGTATGTTTAGGATACAGCTACTTCCGGTTAGCCACATGGTTAGTCCATCTGTTGTTACAGCGTAACTACCAGCGAAACATCCAGACTCAGTGGGAGAGCAGAAGCTTCGTACGAACTTCGGATTTTTGCACGGAACGAGGCTTGTGGAATTTGTCCCAAATTCCGCATGACAAATTTCACGGTCAGTGTACAGAGCAGTAATGTTCAGAAACACCCAAAACCTATGTCGATGTACTGGTAATGCACCTTAATTTTGATTTATGACTTGAATCTGCATCATTGTAACAAATTTACAAATTTTAATTTTTTTTACAATTTATACACCTTGGAATACTTAATATTAAGAGCTGACCGAATAATCGAATAAACGTAATAGAATTTGTATGAATATTTTGTGAGTTAGCGATTAAACACCAACATAATTTACATAGCATTTCAATTCTCATTAGATATTTTATTGTTTACTTGTTTTTACGACTTGTATGAAATCCAGCTGCTCGAGACGAATCAGACAGACATTAGAGGTATTGAATGGAAATTAATGGCAGTGCAGAAAATCAAAAATCAAACGGAGTTGAGTGTCTCCCTGTGATCCACTGCTGGTGAATAAATAATGACCATTTAATCACAATTGAACACAACTGAATGTTTAATTTGCCCTTGATTATTTCATCGCTGGACAACAACAAGTAACTGAAATATTTAATTATGAAAATGTAAAAGGTTCTAAATGATAATGGGACTTTCTCAGGGATGTTTTTGTGCACTGGTTTACACGTCAGTGTTTTACACAACATTGTTCCCTTTAAATAATAGCTGTTCTAATCAGAATAACAATCTGTGCTACTATTATGGACTTATACAACAGTTAGTTCCGGTCCATTAAACTGATTGGCTGAGTGGCGTTTCAACAACGCCTATACTTTCCCATAACCACAGCGGGACGTTTCATTGCGCGTGCGTGTGTGTGAGTGTGCGCGACATAAAAATCCCCTTCTTATCTCGAAACAGTTTCTGCAGTGGATGGATCGATTTTTTGTTGCTTGGAAAACTGTTGTATAAAAGCAACTTGTGTGATATTGCTTGAATATTCTGTTACGCATCCAGACTCCCACTTACAGATTAATAAAAAACACAAGACTCACCCATGGCTTTGGTCTCTTCGCCCTTAGCGTTAAGGATGGAGAACTTAAACTTTGCACGCACTTCGCTCTTTGGACAGCTTACCAGGAGCAAATAGAGGGACAAGTAATCTTTACTCTCTTCATCTAACCCTTTCGGGTTCACCCGCAAACACCTGAACAAGAACAGAACATTAATCTGTTAGCTACCTCATCGCTAATCAACAGTTAAACTCTGTTCATCTCCGCTTACACCTTCAATAAACACGAGTGTCTAGAGTTCATTCCCCGGGCATTTAAACTTCCTTTTTTTTTTCTTCCCAGAGTGTAAAGAGAATAAGAAGAACGCTAACACATTTAATTACTGAGAGCAAAAACAAGCCTCACAATGCAAATGAGCAATGTCGTCTACCTGAAACGGAATCAGTAAATAAAAGCTATGTTATGTCTCAAGTTTCGTACCATTTGAGTTTGTCATTTGCTCCTGAAGAGAAGGTGGAGCTTTTGATGACCTCGCCCATCTCCTCCCGACAGAAGCTGAAGTTATTGATGGTCCACATGTAGGAGAACTTCACTACTTTGATCTGAATCACAGGGACAAACAAACAGAGAGAGAGAGAGAGGGACATTTATACACTTTTTCCCCGTTTTGTTTCTTAAGTAAATGGTGGCCAGAACTTCAAACACTGCCACATTCAAACTGTCTTTCATCTCCATAGAAACAGAGAGGAGGGAGAGAGAAAAAGAGGTGTGTAAAAAGGTATTTTAAAAAAACACTAGTTAGATAGGAAATAGGAGAGAGATGTGGTTTCTTAGATCTTCTGCATGAGGCCGGTGTGTGATGTGTATTTTGAAGCTTATAACAAGCTAAAAAAGACCACAAGCGAATATAAAGAGATGTGTATTACTTTGCATTTTGGTCAGTGGTTTGGGTTCTAGGGTTAGTTAGTTGGTTGGTTGGATGAATAGGTGGGAGCATTGGGGTTGGGGGGGGGGGGGGGGGGGGG
>JAOTQY010000023.1:18469845-18486748 GCA_026413445.1 Dolichallabes microphthalmus | reverse complement strand
ATCAGATATCAGATCCTGTAAGAAATGCCAAAGATTGGTAATAGATGTGGACTGGATTTAACAGGTTCACAAAAATTTCAAGACAAACAAAATCAACCACAATCTGTGATGAGGCAGCTAAAAAGTAAATTGTAAGGGTGAACATGCAGCAAGTACGGTTAAATAACAAATATAAAACACATTTTTCTGTTGAAGAGATTAACTGTGTAATGCTTAAAGTCAAACCGGGACTTGCTCATTGCGGGAACTTGGCTGGGAGTAGCTGCCACATCCTTGTACAGTCCTGACCTCGCTCCAAGCCATTTCCACATGTTTGGGCCATTAAAGGAGTTCATGGGAGACCAGTCTTATAGACGTAAAAGCAAACAGTCAGATCATGGCTCTGGTGTAGTGAGAAAACTTTCTACCTTGATGTAGCAGGGGATTATATAGAGAAATAATGGTCGCTTATATTCGCAAAACTGTATCCTGTTATTTTGTGCATGGAGAGTGCACTGACTTGTTACCTGACCAGGAATCGAACGCTGGCAATGAACAGACATCTGAAATATATACTGTATGTGAAATTTGCCCACAACTAATGATGCCTCCTTGTAACAGAGTATAAAACATTTCTGTTCTGACTGGCTGATGGCATAAATAAAGTGTGGTTAAAAGTGTAAAACAGCTGGCAAACTAGTCAATAAACATCTTGCACTGTTTGCAGCAACCACCTGCACCTGACAGTGCCTCTGAACGGTAAATGTTGTTTTTCTTTGTCCTCATAACTCCACTAAAGGTCAAAGATGTGTTTAACTGTATCTTCACTCTGGTTTACTAACACACAGTAGGTTCAATATCTGAGACAGGTGTTGTCTAGTCCCCAGTGTCAGGACATGGAATGACAAGACTGTCTCCACCCCTGTGGTCTGAAGACTCCACCAGAGCAGCGTTTGTCCCCAGCTCTCGCTGTCACGCTGTCCTCCTTCATTGTGTTGCTAAGGACAAACCGCTGAGAGTTTGCTCGTTGCCAGCAGATGTTAAACCCTGATGTAAAAGAGTGCATGCGGTATTCAGTGTGTTGCAAAACACCACAAACCCCCTGTGTACTGTCCCGCTAGGCTTGTCTTATTCCCCCTGCCCCCCAGTGAGTGCTTCTCCATGCACACATAGCAAGCTGGTTACTAAAATAAACACACCCTGGCACAAGGACTTGAGTTACGCACACGGCTCCTTTCTGAACTGAGCAGCACCACAGCAACTCGGACTGTGTTCTGCAAGCGAGACCCAAAATTAACACAATAAACATACTGGCTTTACACTGTTGCTTAAATAAAATGTTTGCTGTGTTTTTTTGTTTGTTTCTTTTTTTTTTAACAAGAGAGGCTCAAAATTCCTACAGGGACGGTGGTGTTAATGATTCTACCAGTCTTAAAGACCCAAAAATATCGCATAGTCTTATAATGTGCCTGTGCAAAGGGAAGTGAAATGTTCTGAAGCTCGATAGACTAGTATAGAAAAGGCAAACGCAAGACCTGATAAAACCATACTACTCAGTGTGCTTAGAAAATAATAAACAAACGAATAAATTAACTTGATCCTAAAGAAAATTGTGCACTTTTTTTTTTTGCACAGGAACTCTTCCACATTTGAGTGTGACACACTCCACAGGCTATAATAGCCCTAATTTGATCCATACCTGAAAAAAATTCTTGCTCATGCACGATTCATTTGTTTGCAAAGCCAAAAAAAGGCATGCATGCACACGGGAAATGATCTGTGAACGCATGCACAGATCAGCCTTGTGTGCTGGCTGCTGTGTTTGCAAAATATCAGTCTGTAACACCAACTGAAAGCATGTGTAATGAGTATTCCCAGGCACTCCCTTCCTTTCATGTCCTCTAGCATCTCTCTCTATATATCTTGTTTTGTTCTTCTTCTTCTTTTGCACACATGAATAAAAACAGGAAAGCATTATAACCAACACCCTGGTTAGATTTAAATACACATGCATGCATCACACTAACAAAACAAAACAAAAAACAAGCAAGCCCTCAAACTGAGGATGTTGAATCTCTTAGGTATTTTAAAAAGGCCTCATGCATACCCGGTTTGGCTTCTCTCCATCTCTGTGCTGGGGTTTTGGTGCTGTTGTTGTGCAGCTGATAGGGAACTGTAGCTCGGAGAGGCTGCAGCCCGGCGCGAGACGACATCCCGAGCTCACGAGCTCGCTCTCTCTCTCTCTCTCTCTCTCTCTCGAGTCCGAGGATTTTTCTCTCACTTTCTTCACAAAAAGTCAAAATTTCCACTTAAAAAAAAAAAGTATTGGCTACTAAGCTGTTTCCATATCAACCTGTCCTAGCCCTTGTTCCGTTAATGCTAGCTCACTTCTACTACTGCTTTAGCTACCACGCAGCTACTAAGCTCTTTTGTGATTACAGCTAAGCGTCTTAAACTTTTTGTTTCTGTTATTATCACAAAGGCAAAGTCACCTCGTTAGTACCTTTTAGGGAATATTCCACTGTAACTAATCCAACATGACCAAACCGACTATTACACGAGTATCTACACGCAGACCTGGTCGTAAAAAAACGGTTAAAGTTTCTCGAGTCGTCTACATTGTTGGTCTCCTGCCAAACTCCGCTCGGGCTCACACAGTCTGACAACAGCCAGCCTCCACGCTCGTGGCGGAGTGGGTGGAGTGTCTGAGCATACGCGCGGAATCTGATTGGCTACTCAGAATTACTACTGCTATCCGATTGGTCGATGAGAGTATCAATTGCCTCAGGACCAGAGGCGGGCGGTATTGCGTAGTGAAAGTATCATATCGAGATCATTTAAGACGTACCTACGATGCACGGTGTGTTTAAAGATGAATGGATCTGCTGGGGATTGTGTTTGATGATACTAATGTTTACTAAGATTGATTCTTAGTAGAATAACAAAGGTAATTAAATTGACATAAAAAAACTAATGTAGGTAAATAAATAAATAAATAAATAAATAAATAAGCAACTATTGCAAGTGATGTAAGGGTCCTGGTTCGATTCCCATCTTGTGTGCATGGAGTTTGCATGTTCTCCCCGTGCTTGGTGGGTTTAGTTCAGTTTCCTCCCACAGTCCAAAGACATACAGATTAGGCAAATTGGCATTCCTAAATTGCCCGTAGTGTGTGAGGGTGATGAATGCTGGGTCTCCTGGGATGGGCTCCGGGCCCTATGCGATCGTGTACACAGGATAAAGCAGTATAGACAATGAGTGAGTGATATATATGATAGTGATGATATCAATCACTCCATACAGGTACCCTCTAGTATAACTATACAGTATATCATATGTATTTTGCATTGTGGCTTTGCACCTCCAGGGTCTAGGTTCGATTCTCCCCTCGGTGTCTGCCCGTTTTCTCCGTGCTTGGAGGGTTTCCTCTAGGTATTCCATTTTCCTCCTACAGTCCAAATATATACAGATTAGGCTAATTGCCAATCCCAAATTGCCCATGGTGTGTGAGGGTGTGTGCCCTTCAATAAATTGGCACCCTCCCGGATCTCTTGGAATGGGCTCCAGGCCCCATACGACTATGTGCACAGGATAAAACAGTATGAATGATGAGTGGGTGATATATATCACTCACTCATCATCGATATATATGATCATTCACTGCAAGCAGGTATCCTCTAGTATACATATTGATTATATATCACATTATTGCACCTCCAGGGTCAAGGGTTCGATGAAATAAATATAAGAAGTGTTGTGGATTGAGTGCTGTTCCCAAGATTGTCCATAGCGTATGATTGGTTTTGTGCACAGGTGTGTGATTGCACTCTGTGGTGGGTTGACACCCCACCCTGGGTGTTCCCCATCTTGTGCCCTGAGGTTCCTGGGATAGACTGCAGGCCCTTGCACGGCTCCAAGGTTAGTTTCAGGAGTTCTTCTCATGTCTTAATGGGTTACCTCCACACCCTCCAGTAACATGCCAGATGATGCACTGGCAGCACCATGTCAGCCTTTAGATGTGTGTGAACCTGTCCCAGGTTAGCTCCCTCCGTATTTATCTTATATCGTTATATTGCACGCCCCTATCCAGGTTCAATGTCACAAAACAACCTGATGAAGTATTATGAGTCTTATCGAGTCTTGTTTTTTCTCCTAGTGTACTGGTTTATTTTGTAAGCTACAATGACCAATAGTTTATTTTGTAGGCATGCAAATACTGCCTGCAGCACATTCGTCGCAGTGCATTTTGTCAGTCACTCATCAACCAGATAAAATGTCCAGAGGCAGCTGGTATAAATGGACTAGCAGCATGAAGCCCCTCTGTTTGTCAAAGTGGAAAAAAACAACATTGATATGAGGTTTTATTTTACGCATCCACGTCAGATTGATCACTTTTAGCAAATGTTTTAAGATGAATTATTTGGCCTTTTGTGGAAACAAACGCAGCACCACCACCAATCCATAGAATGTAATGCAAAAGAAGACGAAGAAGAAGAAGCTGGACCTGATCCAGTATAATCCAGTCTATCAGTGTCTGTCACATGGCAGTGGAATATACCGTAGATTTTATATCCATTTGAGCTGATATTATTTGTGTCACATCTGTAACACATCATTAATGTGTCAGAGTGACTGAGAAAGCAATTGTGAAATACATTTGAGTAAAAAATAGACTATGCATCAATTGTGCACAAAAAACAAAGGAAATTATATGTTTTTCAAATGGAATGGTTACAGCTTCCCTTTTCCTAGTATTAGTTATTCAGATGAACTCAGTAGAGCATGACGGACATGAAAAGCATGAAGAAATTCAAATGAAATGCAGCTGCATATGTGTCATAAGCTGACAATAATAGTATCCCACAAATCATTCTCATTATGCAGGTGATGAGACCTCATGGTATGATGCATTGTTCAACCCAAATGGGGTTGAATTCTTGACAGATATTAGATTTCAGATTCACATCTGATATATTATCTAATACTAGCCATTAACTGGATGTATGCAGAAAAGACATAAACACAAATATAACCTATACATCTGAAAACAATTTTTTTTTTTTATGGGGGGGTGGCTGTCTTCTCCAAATTTAACCCTTGCACCTGCAGGGTCTGGATTTGATTCCTGCTCAGGTTTGATTCCCACCTCTGTGTGCATGGAGTTTGTAGGTTTTCCCCCGTTGCCTCCAGGTACTCCGGTTTCCTCCCACAGTGTAATGACATGCAGATTACGCTAACTGGCGTTCCCAAATTGCCCGTAGTGTGTGTGCCCCTCGCTGTCTAGGGTATACCCTGCCTCGTGCCCTAAGTTTCCTGGGAAAGGCTCCAGGCCCCCCACGACCCTGTATACAAGATAAGATACTGTATATGCAGTATAGATGATGAGTGAGTGAGAGTGAGTAATATGCATAGGTTGCATGAACTAACATATTTTGTCCACTAGAGGTCACCTCGAGTCAACAGATCAAAGTGGACATGATCATCATTTTGCAATACCCACCTTGTTTTGCAGATTGTTTTTTTTGTTTGTTTGTTTGTTTGTTTGTTTTTGGGGGGGTGGGGTATTTTCGTCTGTCCACATGCCATCCGGCACATTGGGTGGCAGATACTCCCAACCCTGGAGATACATTTGTCATTTCTGTGGCAGTTACTTAAGGGTTCAGATTGCCAGCTCAATGCCCGATTGTCACTCTACACACTTCGGGCAGTTTGGAAACGCCAGTTAGCCTTAACCTGCATGTCTTTGGACTGTGAGTACCCAGAGGAAAAGGTGGGAATTGAACCCTCGACCCTGATGGTGCAAGGCGACAGTGTTTTTCATGTTACACTTGTGCAATTTAATTTGGTTTTGTCTTCTGCTTGTTTTAAAGTCTAGAAATATACTGAGACAATCCAGACAGGTTTTACATAGATCTATAACTTTTATTGTTGAAAATACATCATGAACACTTCTTGTTCACAAAGCCAAAGTCTGCATTTTATTCCTGAAAAAGAAAAACAGACTTCTGAAAATTCCTGACTTTCTAAACCCCTCAGTAACAGCAGAAAGGCAGAAAACTAAGCGCAAAAAATGTGCCGGTCGAGATAGGATGGAAAGAGGGCCGTTTTACTGACGGACGAAAAAGCGTTACTTCTATTACGTAACAAAATATATCATATGTATAAAGAAAGCAGAACAATTCCTCACGCCGATTTCAAGCTATAGAAACATAAAATAACCACACGAGGTGTGCAAAGTTTGCTGTGAATCTCCACATACGCACGATATCTGGCAGAACTGTAAGTGGCACGAGCACATCAGTGAATACATGGATAGACGTTCAGGATGGAGGTCTGATCTCATGCAGACGAGCGCAAAGTCATTCTCTCATCGTGTCATGAAGCGAGCGGTGTTTCTTAGGATTATAGTGATCTGTGATTATATGACGTTGATTGTGGAAATTGGGGGGAGAAATAACGGTGATCCATGCCAGTTCATTCAACAATTTCTCAGTAAGGAAGCGACAAACTGAGAAAGACATGCCTCTCCAGAACAGTTAGACTATTACTTTGTTATGAGATGATTTGAGAATATGGATAAATGAGGAAGCACGGTGGTGGAAGACAGAAACGATGAATCTCTAGTCAGAGGAAAAGGGTTTGATTTTTTATTTTTAATCACTAAGATGAGATGAGCCCTAGCTGGGGGACAGGGCAGGGCTGGGCTCGGTGCTGATGTTCACCAAATATTCGCTGGATTTAAGACTGGCCAGAGACTTGCAGCTTGGCGAAGATGCCAGAGACCCACACAGGCCCAGCATAGACGGAGTTGTGTCTTTCACTGGGAGGAGAGAAAAGCATAAGCATAATCACATGCAGGATTCTTCTCCCACAGTCTGTCACCCACTCCCGGGTCCACAGGACCTCTACGACTCGTATGTTTTGATCATCGGATAAATACGACTCTGTGTTTACCTCCTGAGCACCAATCGGTGTCTCCGTTCTGTTTCCCGTCTGTCTTCAGAGACTCTTTAGAGTTCAGACTGGCATCACCAGACAGGCTCAAACTGTGGAAACTTCTCCTAAACAACAGCAAATTGATGACAGAAAGCACAACACGTATTTACAGTATATAATAATGCATTTAAAAAAATCCGGACTGCTTAAACGCTAACCCGAGACGCACTTATAATCCACTCACCGGCGGAACAGCTTGACGTCGACTTGGTTGTTTGCAGCACGTGCGGGTGGCCATTGGTTAACCAGGGAGACTGACAGGTTTTTTGACAAATGGGCCGGTTCGCACGGAATAACACCAGTCCTTCAAAGAGAAAAAAATAGAGACAAGAAAAGAGAAGAGGATCATATGATCGTGGGGGTTGGAGTTGGTATGAACAAGATTCCATTCCTCCGAAAGCAATGGTGCATTTGTTTTTTTAAAGTGATGCCATTGGATGCATTTCTGTATAAGATGTGCGTGTGCATGCATATGTTTGTGTGTGTGTGTGTGTGTGTGTGTGTGTGTGTCGAACAGCCGGGTACAAATGTGCGCACCCCCATGGGACAACTTGAGGCAAACAAAGAAGTGTACTTCACACCAGTGCTTGTTAGGTTTCACTGCTTTGCCTCTAGAACTTCATAATCACTCGGAGCAGCTGTTGGATGTTCTCACTTGAAGTATCTGTCTCTTTTTTTTTTTCAGCCAGATGTTCACAAATCAGAGCCATGATGATTGTGCCTCAAGTTTTACACAGTTGCCTTGCCTTTCATTTTTAAGGTTAATGCTTTTTTTCCTTCTTTTTATTAAACCAAGAAACCACGGGGGTGCAAACTTTTGCACACAACTGTGAGTATATTATATGTGTCTCTACGTACAGTTGTGCTTGCAGCTCCAGAATAATGGCCTCGAGCTCTTTCTTCTCCTGTTGGCTCTGCATTTGCAGATCCTCCAATTTCGCATTCAGTCTCTTGTTCTCCGTCTCTACGTTCTTCAACTGTGACTCTCGCAATCGCACCAGTTCTTCCAAATAACCCTGAGAAGTGACGGCAAAAACACACTTTCTAATTAGCCTTTGCAATACATAAGGCTCGTGACAAATCTAATATGGGCTTTTCTTAAAAAATATACAGTACAGCCAGGGATTAAGCTCTTTGTGTAGTGTGTGTGGTTTGGTGTGTCCACCTTCTGGGCGTAGACTATCTTGAACCTCTGCTCCATCTTACGACATCTGGTACTCCAGCTCTCCTCATCAGTGACCAGAGGGATGTAGGGGTGCTCAGCCACGCTGTCTTCACTTGCACTGCTGTCCACACTGCGCCGGTCCTCCTCGTCACTCAGGTAGTCGTAACTACAGAGAGCAACATCATCACTATTACAATCAGAGCTACTGTAGAGCGCAACCATGGCAACCGCATCGCCGTAGATACAGAATGAATGACGATGATTTTAATAAGAAAATTCCATTCATCCACCCATCTAAGAACCTCTGTAGTCCAACTCGGGGCAGTGAAGGCCAATGGTGACCACTGTATTTATTCCCATTTTTACAACCGTGGTAGGACCTCCGCTCAACCTTCCAGCAGCTCAACCTCCCACCAAGCACAAGGAGAGCATGCAAACTCCATGCACACAGACCCTGAGGCAGGAATCAAATTCAATGCCGTTTGGCTGCAGCTGGACTTGCCGGACATGCAAAGAGGCCGTATCGTGGACCGATGTTGACTCAACGTCATTGCTGATGCCGTCTGAATTTTTTTTTTCGGGTGTTGATGGACACACCGATTTTTGTATTAAATAAAATTTTCTTATTTAATTGCCAGATATTATTTTCTTTCTTATTTCTTTTGTCCATGAGTATAATATAATATGATGTAATTTTCAAAGTATTAATTAATTCAGAAGGATATCTTTTCATAGGGCACTCCTCATGATTTAAGTCTATTTAAAATTTGTGCCTCAGCACTTTATTAAGTAATATGTTTTCTCCCAGGATGTGTTGGTGCGTTCATGCCATAAACAAACTGCTTGATTAAAAAAATGTTTTATTTATTTATTTGGGACGGCACAGTGGTACTGTCGCCTTGCAACTCCAGGTTCCGGGTTCGATGTAAGCGGCGGGTCTGTGTGCATGGAGTTTGCACATTCTCCCTGTGCTTGGTGGGTTTCCTCCGGGTTCTCTGGTTTCCTCCTACAGTCGTAAGATATACAGATCAGGCTAATTGGCATTCCCAAATTACCTGTAGGGTATAAATCCACATGCTGACCGGAGGTCCTAGCATGGTCGTACAAAAATGGGAAAACAGTAATTATACAATAGTCGCCAATGGCCTCCACAGTCCCTAATTGGACTCCAGAGGTTCTGAGATGGATGGATGGACTTTATTTATTTATTTTTCTTTAGTGTAAGATAAGTTGTCACAAAGGAAACATTTTAAATGCATAAATGCAATGTTTATTCTGCTTATATTACTTATTTTCCTTCCTAACATTATGGCTCTCCATACCTATTCTGCAGTTAAGGCCACTCACTCGAGCTATAACCCTGAAATTCAGTTCATACTTAGTCAGGTATTTCGAGTCATTTCCTTGACCATCGCCTACATTATTTAATTATAATACTGCAAACTGAAATTTGCAATGGTGTATATGTGACCACTCATGCACACAGAGGTATATTCTGTTTACTGTAAGCTCAGTAGATCCTTAAGTCCTGTGTTTTCAACCATTAAATTGAAATAACAAGTGCTGGAAGGTACTTCCCCAAATTATGTCTTGTTGGTTCACATCACATTAGCTTGTTTGGCAGGAAAAAAACGAGTTGAGGTGTCGCACATGGCCCATGAGTGACTTTTTATTGTGGTAGTGTTTATAAGCCAAACTAATAGGTTTGTTGCCATGTAGTGAAAACTGTTCTTGGATATGGCAATTCCAAACAACAGTGAGAACGTCAGCACCTGTAATCTTGCACATAGGCTTGATTAGGGTAAAAAAAAAAAAAAAGGTGCATGAACTATAAACATGATGTGTTAGAGTTAATTTCCCTTACCTCTGGGTAAATTTGAGATATGGTGTGTAATCAATCACAGCAGGTGTTTTCCCATCCAAGACCTCTCCCTTCAAACAGAAACTGAGAGAAAGTGACACGTTGGACATGAATGAAATGAGACATACATTTAAAATACTCCATACAAGTCTTTGAAATGGTTTCACAGGCAATATATAATGCAGGTGGAAAGGCATCCTGTACTGTATGTCTCTTCCGGAGATCAAAGAGGAAATACAGGGGCATAAGTCCCCTACATATGAACATTTTAACATAAATTGTTCAACTGTGTATAGGCAATTGTGTTAGTATCCTAATACCTACACAATGTTTGCTGGACTTACGAACAAATTGGACTTATGAACGGAACTCGTTCGTATGTTGGAGACTCACTGGACATGGCTTCTTGTAAACTAATTATTTTCACCTGAAGTCAATGGCACTAAGTCCAATCAGCATCCCGGTCAGGACTGTCGCTTCTTCTCTCAACATGATGGCACCATCATCATAAAACTTCCTGCACACACACACATACATTATAACGTATCCCACGTTTGGCGCAAAAATAAGGTGTTTTGGTCTAAATGACATTCTGTATTGTACTTAAAAACATAATCCTTACAGAATTCGCTATAAATTTAATTTATGGAATGCTTTCCAAATAGGTTTGTGTTAAAAGTCACCTTGTCAAGTTTCACTCACTTACACACCGTCTATACCACTTTGTTCTGTATACACGGATATGAGGAACTGGAGCCTATCCCAGGAGGCTTAGGGCACAAGGCAGGGTACACCTCAGATGGGGTGCCAATCTACCGCTGGGCACACACTCACATGCTCATTCACACACTATGGGAAATTTGGGAACGCCAATTAGCCTAATCTGCATGTCTTTGGACTGTGGGAGGAAACCGGAGTACCCGGAGGAAACCCACCAAGCACGAGGAGAACATGTACACAGACCCCCAGGTGGGAATCGAACCCAAACCCTGGAGGTGTAAGGTGCCCACTAATCCACAGTGACGACCCCTTGTCAAGGTTTTTAAACTATAATTTGCTGAAAGTTCTAACCTTGTGGTCCGAGTGTCTCTTAAGGCTGTGGCAACGTATTCAGACAAACGTTTCTCCATGAGGGCCATACGAATCCATGCCCGGCCCTGCAGAAGAGATTAAAAGAATCATTAAAGATAAAAAGGAAAAAAATCTAATCAAAAAATAAAAATAAACCACTTACCACTAGAGCACCATGGTCACCACATGATATCATATGATAAAACATTGAAATTTACTAAGGCTATAATATCTGTGTGTATGCCACTGCGTATTGAATTACCGGACGGTAATTCGTTCATATCATTTAGGAGCTTTAGAAGAGGCGAGCATCATGTGACAATGGGTTTTACAATATGTAAGTCTCTTGCCTTCGCCCGGGACGTGCTGATGTTTTCAATGTTTTCGATGCTGCTGATGCAGTTGTTGTGAACCTTACAGCAGGCCAGGCGAACGTAATCCCAGAAACTCCTCTGTCCGTCTGAGCTGAACCAACCGCCCGGACCTGGTCAAGCAACGAATGGAAAACATCAAAGTCTTATCATAGGACGTATGGTTTTAAAAAGCACTTCCTTGTGCACACAGAAGAAGACAGATGTTCACCTTTGAAGCGGTGACTGAGTATGTGCTCCAAGATCGCAGCAAAGTTAATAAACTCTTCTGAAGTGTCATCAATGGGCTCAGCTGTGTACTTCTCCAGTAGAGTTTTTACCGAAAACCTGGATTAAACACAAAAAGAACGAGGAAGAAATCAAGGTTAATAGCAAAAAATGAAGAAATAACTGCACATTATCTACATAGAATGCTGTAAATTGTGTCCACGTGCACATGCACACACACAGGCTTCAGTTCTTCACTCTAGCTACAGGACTGGGAGCTTTTGGGAATGGTGCCATCACAGGCAACTGAGGTCACCCCTGATTGTCCTGTGTACTAAACAATGCAGCACTTCAAATGCCCTGCTTCTACTAGCAGTGTAACGATCACAATCAGAGTCCTTGTCGCCTTATCCGATCGTGCAGTGCTATTGTTGGCATGAGGACCTTTGTCCCTTTGCCTGGCTTCCATTCTGTTTTTTTTCCCCCCCCTTCTTTATAAGATCAGCTTCACAGTCAGAAAATGACAGAATACCCTAAACAAACACCCACACACTCTACATCTCTCCACCCACTCACTGAAAAAGCGATGGCCTGATCTATTTAGTGCTGCTTTCAGCAGTAGCTTAGCTACTGTGGATATCCTCAGTCTCACAAGGTTTTATAGCACAGGAAAACCTGTAGGGTTTTGGCATGCAGAGACTGCACTGACCCACTCCTACGCAACCAAAGTGCAGAAGAAAGAGAGAGAGACTGAAACAGGGCTCTGGAGCCAGCACCATTCATGCCTTCATGGGGAACACCAGCATCACTGAAGGCAAGACGGCCCTGTCTTTGGGTGGTTCCTCTATAGCTCGTGGCAAGACCTCCATCACCATGGGCAAGTCTACCATCACCCGCGGTGTGACCACAACCTCAATGGGCGACTCCACCATCACACGAGGCAAGACTACCATCTCCCTGGGTAGAGCGAGCTTCAGC
The DNA here is from genome assembly GCA_026413445.1 of Dolichallabes microphthalmus. Lineage (NCBI taxonomy): Eukaryota > Metazoa > Chordata > Actinopteri > Siluriformes > Clariidae > Dolichallabes > Dolichallabes microphthalmus. The sequence goes on along the minus strand of JAOTQY010000023.1, from coordinate 18,474,120 downwards.
AGAGGCAAAACCACAACCTCTTTTGGAAAGGCTCTGATGTCCAAACGTCGAACCACTTAAATGGCAAAAAGCACCACAACTACTGGACTGAAAAGCAAGTTGTCAAAAGCAAGGAGGACAGCCGAAGACAGCGATGCAAAAGACGTACAGGAAAAAACTACCGGAAACAAATTAGGAGGCAAGGGATCCATTTTGTTAAGAAAGACTTCCTTCACAAAAGGGAAGATGAAACTGCTGAGAAGCAAGAACGCCATCTCATGGGGACAAACCGCTGTCTCAAGGAGCAAGACCAAACTGAGGAGGGGAGAGACAGCATTTACGGTGGGTACAACCACAGTTACACACGGGGAGACCACTAGTTCCTTAAGCAAGGCCACTTTAAGTCGAGGAAAGAAGTCTGTAACCGTAGTAAAAACGTTCCTCAAAAGAGGCAAAGAAACTCAATGGAACGTCTACTGGGATTTGCATCTTTGACTGAAATGCATTAAAGAAACAGACTTCAGAATAAAGAACGTTCGTGCAAGTGAGTCGATATGTTAGACGCAAGTGTATCGCCTGTCTTATCCGATGATGTAGAGTCGGGGCGGTTTATTGTACCTTAAATCAGATTGAAGTCTTGTACTGTATGAAATTTTTGTTCCCGAGTTGGAATATGGTTGAAAAGTCTGAGCTGATTTAAGGAAAATATACATTTACAGTATGTAATGATGGGGAATGTTGGGAGATCAGCTAAAAAAACTAAAGTTGATTCTAAGGTCTTGAGTGTATGAGTTCGTTTGAAGCAAGTGTCTGTATGCTTGGTGTGCTGGCGGGATTCCAGTAGGAAACAGCTGGCATGGTGTAATGAGTGGATACGAAAGAAGTCATGTGTCTGAAGAGGACCAATAATGCAAGATTCTGTTTAAAGAGGCCGTCTTATCATGTATCATGTACCATGTAACATCACGAATGACTTACATGAGATAACCAGTGCAGAAAGTATATGATGCTTTATGCTGATCGCATCATCTGCTACATTAATCTCAACAAACTAATGGAAAACTCAAACTTTAATAAACTGTATTTTGATATAGCTGAAAACTTTGTTTCTTTTTTTTTGTCTCAGTAGAGAAATACTAATATAAAATACGAGTAACAAAGTAGTACAGTTCTTTACGTTGAGCTTACATGATGAGCTTATCTCCTGTTGAGCTTATTTTGAAAAATGACAAAGACTGTAGACTTGATGACCCCAACATTTGATTTGATTTTGGCTGTATTTTAAACTATTTCATTTATTTGCATTGATCGAATCTATTACATTGTACTTTGCTGGTTGTTTAAATCAAACACAACCAGTTTAACCCTAAACTTTTTCAAATTATTCCATTTCCATATCTGTAACCGCATCTTCAGTACCCATGTACAGTATCACCAGAGATAACATTAGAGAACAGTTCTACCAGAAAAACAATGCCAAGGAACTTAGTGATGTCACCAGCGATTGTATCTTTCAACAATGTGTCCTTCAGTTTGGTCCACGGCCTCGCATTGCCAGCGGTACAATGGAATCCACTGTCCCACCGGCCCCCAGATAGGGCTGCGGCCTCCTACAGCAGTTTCTATCCATTCACTTCATACAGAGGAGGTATGTGGCCTTCTGGAGCCCACGTCGTCCTTCTCAACAACGGCTTTTTGCTGCTACATGGGGGTTGTACCGAATGCACTTAGCATTCTGGTCCCATCCCAGAACTTGCTGCGTGGATCCGTCACACCCTGCCAGGCATTGTCTGTGCGAGTGTGCTGCTACAAGGGCATGTGATGAGCCATTACATATTTGTCCTGTGAAACCAAAGAAGCAAAACGAAAAAAAAAACAAAAAAAACCTGACTTCCCCAAGGAGAAGAGACAAGACTTAACCCCAACCTGCTCAACATCTCCCAAGCTGGCTGCTGCGGGAGGAGATCCCCTGCTACTCCTCCTCCACCACGAATCGATTCTCCTCCACCATGGGTAACACCAGCTTCACAGAGGGGAGGACAGCCCTCAACCTGGGAAGCACGTCCATCAAGCGGGAGAAGAGCAAGATTTTGATGGGCAACACCTCGATTTCTCGTGGGAAGAGCACCACGTCTCTGGGCTCCTCAACCATTACTAGTGGCAAGACCAAGATCTCTCTGGGGGGTGCTTCCTACAGCAGAGGCACCAAGACAACGTCCTTCCGTAAGGCATTCCTGCCCAAAAGGAAGACTCTTTAACAGCGATCCGTGGCAAATTGTCTGGCCGCAGGTGTGTGTGGGGAGAGTGTGGGGTGCCAGGAAGGTGGAGGGGAGTTTTCTACAGTGTTATCAAATACAGAAAATATCAAAGCCAAAGCATTGTCACGACGGAATTCCGAAGGGGTTATTTTGGGCATCAAGTATTGTTTTGTTTTGTTTTTACAAAATCCAAAAACTGTGGGACTGAACTTGACACCAAGGTTTCTTCTGTTCCAGTAACTGCTTTGGATTAAGTCAAAGATGCAGGTTAGTGAGTCGAGATACCTGATGAAGTGGGTTCCATTGTTACATGTTATATATCTTTCATGATTAGTGTAAACCATTAAGGTTTAAGATCACCTGATATACAGCATTTCCATATACTGTTTGAAGATCTGTGGATTTAAGTGCTGTTTTGATTGCTTCTACAGTAATGATCAAATAGCTTGGTATTTAAATGAGACAGTTTGCATTTCTTACTGTATAAATCCAATTAGTCAAGAAGGGTGGATATGGATGGATATAATGTAGGATATAAAGTATTTCACTGGTAACCTAGCAGAATAAGGTTATTAGGGATGCCTATAGAAGTTCAAAGAGTAGAACATTTGTCACCTTTATGTAAAAAGTCGCTGCAATTTTCTGATTCCACTTAATAGTTGTTTGTAAACCCCTGGAATCTCCTACTTGACTGGAATTGGAGCTTGCAGCTTCTGTAGAAAGACTTGACGACCAACCACTCCAGGAGCACTTTGAAAAAAGTCGATGGAAATGTCCAATTCATCTACAGTGATGACTAGGATTTTCAAGTTCGTAATTCCCATATGAACGTCTATGTATAAAGTATGTGTATCTGATTGGGTCGTAAAAATGTAGGGCTCCAACCCGGTGTGGGCAAAGTGTAAGGTTTTTGTTCAACCTTTGTTTTTCTGAAGAGAATTGAGCTTGAAGAAAGTACTCACGCCTCAAATGCTAATTGGTGAATGGCAGCAAGATGCTCTTGGTACGATTTGACACTGACAAACAAATGTACAGCCGCAACAAACGGCTTTTGTTTCTCAGCTCTCACCCACCATGGCGGCACGCCAAGGGAAAGCCGTGCTGTGTCGTTTTTTGAAGGTGATTCATGGATGTTTAATGCACTTTGAAAGTGTCCTTTAACATATTTGATCCAATAGAATCAACGTGATGATTCCCAGGCTAGACATTCCTCTTTTCTGCTGCTATTGTCTCACCATCCTTCACCACCCTTCTTCCCATATCTATTTCCCGGGTGATATTTATAACACTTTTCTTTTCCCCCTCTGCCCTCCCTGTCCTTGTCTCTCTACATGACTTTCTTCCCCAATACTTGCAGGATCAGCTGACTTTTTGGGGTGCCTCCATTCTTGAAGCTCAACAGCCGACCTAAAATCAGCATTTTAAAAACTTCCCTCCAAATCTTTGTCATTACACGCCAAGACCAGCCCTGATCAGGACCTATAAATATGAATTAATACTGTACTGTAATCAGTTACACATAAAGTGTTTGGTTTTCCCATTAAGTATAACAAAGTTAAATGTCTATTGAATGTGTTAAGTAAATGGCAAATGCATGTATATTCTGAGGGTTAACAAAGGAAATGAGTTAATAAAATCATGATGAATGGTCAATGTTAGGGAATTCGGAAAGTTAGCAGTTGGGTTTTAAAAAAATTAATGTGATTTAAGGTCAGAGACTATAAGAGAGTAATTAATCTTTACACATAAATTGAGTTCTTTAAAGTGAGACTGGAATCTGTTTAATAATAAATATTTCCTAGAAAGCACAAACTGTGTTTTCAAAGGGACCCATGAGATGCTTAGAGCAGGAAACAAGTCACAGGAGTGTAATGGCCTTGTCCCTTTCTCTAGAAAACACGTGGCTCACGCTAAATACCATGTTACCTCACGTTTCAAACCCTGACCCCAGGTTCTCCTCACAAATGAAGGAAAATATCAAGAATAAAATCTTTTTTTAATATATTAAATATATAATTTTTTTATTATATTAATTAAA
>JAOTQY010000023.1:18450183-18461115 GCA_026413445.1 Dolichallabes microphthalmus | reverse complement strand
GAAACATTTTGTGTGACAAACATGCAAAAGAATAAGAAATCAGGAGGGGGGCAAATAGTTTTTCATACCACTGTATATATAAGTTAGACTGTTCTTTATGCATGAATGATCCACGTAGGTCACTGTTTGGCTTAACAAACAAAAAAACATTCCTCTGAAACTGCTCAGGTAAAGGGGCCTGGCCTGAAAAAGAACCAAAACTTGTCAAACGTGAGAGGCCTTTAGGAAGAAAGATTTTCTGATACCGTGTGAAGTCTCCCATGCCTCTGTGTCCATAAAACAACCTTCTCACTGCATTTCCTGATTCCATATATGTTAATACTTCCTATAGCCCATGTCCAGACGAACATGCATGCAAATTGCTTGTCTCTCCTGGAACCCTTTTGTCAACTGAAAAGTGCTCATGCATTTCCTATCGTCTATCTGTCTCCGGGTCTCACTTTGACTTACATGTTAATGACTTTTGTTCTTTTAATGTACATGACAAAGGGCACTCGCCCAAAAGCTTAAATATGCAGGGTTTTTTTGCTGATAAATAGAGAACTTCAAACACATCGTGCATGCATGTGTCTGCCTCTCTCTCTGTCAATTTGGGGCCGCAGACGCATCAAAGGCAACAATTCGTCCTTTAATTAATTTTAAACTTAAAATGAAGCCTGTAGTCCATTCATTCACATTCATAGCCTTTGGCAGATGACCCTATGCAGAGGCGACTTACATAAGTCTATACTCATATACGAATATGAGAAAGAAACCAAATCCTATGCAAAAAACAGAAAATGCCATAAAACTTCAGTTTAACAGTAACGCTTCTGCATATTTATGTATTTCTTCCAACAGCCAACCACATGGCAGCAGTGACATAAATAAAATATGTAAATAAGGGGGAAAGTCCTTGACTTTTATCTCCATGAGTTTATTTAGTGCGCTGCTGCCTTACAGGGACTGCATTGATGAACACATGTATAGGTGTTTCCTATTAAAGTACCTGGTGTGTATTTTATTGCATAGTGTATTATACATTTCATATTTGGGTTTATTTCTTATTTACAGAACTTGAATCATGTAGGTTCAGCTAATTCTACTGTATATTCAGACTCTTAATCATCATGAGGTTGAGGGTCAAAGCTGTTGGGCATCCTTGTAACAAGCTGGCATATGCTAAGTAAATAGTTTCACTGTGCTGCAATGCGTATGTAAAATTAAGGCATAACTTTAAGAGTGCGGTATAGAAAATTAATGAATGAATGAATGAACTTTAAGAGTGAGCTGATGAAGGTTGAAACATGTGTGCGTATGTGTATTATAACCTTTAACCCCCAGGGAGCAGCATTTCACAGAATTTAGCTTTCACAGTTGGTTGCTTTTGAGTCGGCACTCCTATCAAATCTATTTCACATCATCAGAGTTGAGTCGCTTCAATGTCGCAGCTCATTAGGAAACTAACACCCGAGTGTGTATATAAAGGCATTTCGTTTGCCCAGGCTTCAACGTTAATGGCATACAGAGGAATGCTGAAGAAGAATGAGAAAATTCTGAATAATGGCTGTTCTCCAACAGAGCAGAGGAAGGTGTCAGCACTTAAGCATGGAACTCATCATCTAAGTCTTTAATGAGATTACAATGAGGCATGACACAGCTTAATTTAATCTCATTTCAGTCCAATCAGCACAAATTTCCGTTGCCTTTTACGGTGTAATTGCACAGAACAGTGGCCCACTTGTCGGTTTTCCAGAAGAAAACTCTTCATACAAAGAAAATGACCGGCGTTCTATTGTTCATACCAGTGCATACAGTACAGTATCATACACACATACACAATGACTGAGTGCCAATAAGAAGAGGTCTCACACAGTGCTCGAGTACAGAAGAAGACAGTAGAGTATATTGTAGCTGAGAGGACAGGTACAGGAGAGCCTTCAGCCAGGCAGCCGGAGATGTCCACTCACCAAAACATTTACATTTCGTATGTACATTCAGTCTTACAAATAAATAACATTAAATAAATTACTCAAATAAATAAACCGGAAATAAATAAATGCAACTTATTTGTATATAACCATCTCCCAACTCACAAGACACACCCTTCCTATCCCCCTGTCATTTCATAGACAGTTCTCAATGTAAGAGCTCACTATGGAAGCTCTACAATGGTAAACCTGTTCTATTAAAGGGATCTATGTAGACTTTTAAAAACAGAGCAATGCTGTTCATATTTCAAATGGACAGAACTACCCAGTCATAGTACATGATAATAGGTGACAAATTAAAGGGAAAAACTGTGGCTCGGTTACACATGGTTCTAATGAAAGGTGATTCATTCGAATGGAAAGCCATGCAAAATTGTTCTGACAGCTTCACACCATGATGAAACATTTTTATCCTATTTCAAACCGACCTCGCCCCAGACCACAGGGCATGATCTTACTGGTCTGATGGGACTCAGAATGATGTAAATTATATTCCGTGTCCTTTGATTTTGGACCAGCATGTTCGTGCTCTCCATTATCACCATCATCATCTTCAAAACACTCACTGGAATACATTTTGGAAGAGTGGTGTTCATCCTTCCAATACAGTTCCATAGAGACAGGTAGGATCCATCAATGCCCAGATGTGCTGAATCCGTGTTAGTGGTTCAAACACCTTACTAGGAAATTTTGTGTAGAAGTTTGCCTTTAATTTATCACCTGTTTACGTTTTAAAAACGAACCCATTTTAGCTACATGGATGGCATTCAGCACAGGAAATAAACAACTAAAATCATAGAATAATCATAAAACTCAACATTTGTTAAGACTTAAAGGAATACTCTGTTTTTTCCCCCCAATTTAGTCTCCATAATCACACCTGTATCATGTGAGTTTACCACAGACAATAATTTCTATAGTCGCTGAATTATTTCAGTAAAAACATACATTTCATAATGTTTCGGTTTAAAAATTAAGTGCTCCAATTATCCTATTGAATTTTTTTTTGCATGAATTTTGTTGTATTAGCGTCAACACATTTTCGATTCTTTTCTCCGTACAAAGCAACTTCTCGTGCACGGAAATCACACGAGCTACAGATTCTGTGAACGGTGACTAGGTGGGGAAAAAAAAACCCAAAAAAACACAAGTACTCCTTTAAGGAACTTTGATCCAGTAAATGTGCAAAGTCTTCTCCTTTGCGGTGCAGTGTATTTCCTGCTAGCAGCTCAGTGATGCAGAGACCTGCCCAGCACCAATCACAAGTTAAATTCTGTTCCTGAAGCATACAGTACAAATAATGTGACAGTGCATGCCACCTGTCTCCCATATATTACTCGTGGTCAGATTAATAATATGGCGAGATAAGCAAAGCGAAAACCAAAGCGGAAGTTTAAGGGCAGTGTGTCAACAGTCAACAAACTTCAACACCACGGCCCTGTTGGGTTATTTTAAGCTCAATATGTAGGTCATGATCATGGAAAAAAGGGGTAACAAGAGCTTCATGGAAAGACAGGTGCAGTGGTGCAGGCGTTTTTAGAAAATCCCCAGAGTTCCACTGGGTGCTTTAGAGGAAAGTTTCAGGAAGAAAAAAGTCTGATTGTAGAGAGAGACTCCTGAAATACAGTAGCAAATCGGTCTCTCAGCTTAAATGTAATTTAGCAATAATAAATAAAAACAACAAATAAATTGGGTGGGTAATAATTCAAATCAAGTTAAAAACATTCAACGTAAATAATAATTTGTTGAAAAAAACAGGTTAAACTAAAGGTAAAATGGACACTAAACATTTACTATGTACACCCTGACTGAAAAGCTGTTCCCTTTTCTTTCTCTGAAATATTAAACTGAAGAGACACAAAGAGTGGGTTAGGAAGGAGAAACCGAAGACATGGACTCGTCTCTTCATCGCTCACTCTTCATAAATAACGGTTCAGCGGTTTGGAATGCTAACATGCCCATTGCTTTCACCTGTTGTTTCTGCAACTAGTATTATGATGATGATGGTCATGTACAAATGATAAGAGCTTGTGTACATTATATTACATAAAATTCAGTCACAGGATATAACTGGGATGAAGAATACAATCCGAACGTCTGTCGGCATCAGGAGGTTTTACATCAGGAGTATGAAACAGGCTTTATTAGCATGCTCTTGCAATTCCTCAGAGAGGAAACAAAGAATGGAGATGATCGTCATTGGCCCGTCCGTCTCGTTCTCCTTCCTGCTTCCTCTGCCTTTGTCTTCTATCTTCCCAACCTAATGGAACAGCAGGACATGTGTACTATTTGTAATATATTCGTATTTTACCTCCATTATATCTGAGGCCTAAAAACTCTGAGCCTCTGCACCATCTTTCGTAATCAGCCCCCATGTGTCTCTCAGTGTGTGTTAGCCTCTCTTTCTGTGTCACAGGGACTGTAACCGTTGGCTGGGGGCATGATGGGGGTTTTAGGCTCGGAGTCCCTACTGACTGAGGGACGATGATGGCGAGAGGCCCGGGTGAAGAGGCGAAACGCTCCCCTGCAGATCAGACAGAACCAGTAGACCTGCGGAGCCATGAGCAGAGCGGCACCCATGTTATACTTCCACGGAATGGACAGCGGCACCATGTAGACGGGGATATTCGCGTACCTGGATAGAGAGATAGGTAGACAGATAAGTTTATTGATCCAATAGCATGGACAGTAAATAGATGAGACGAAATCTGTGACACTTAAATTTGTATTTCGACCATGAGCGCCTGTCTCAAAACTTGATTAATGCTTGAGAAAGAACATACCTGCCATAGGCGTAGTAGAGGTAGGGGAAGAGAAGAACTCGACAGATGAAGAAAGTGATCAGCATGAGTGCTCCATTAACTTTATGAAGAAGAGTGTGCTGCTGCTTGTACTGAAGCATCGAAAGAAAGACAGAGAGGGCAGGACAAAGGAAGATACAGGGAGTCCGTGAGTAAACAGAAAGCTTTTGAAAGGAGAATATCAACATGAGACCCAACAGTATGAGGTACAGTACGTACATCGCCGCGTCTTTTTGAGTGTGAAGGAGAGAAAGCAGTTAATCGTGCTGGTTTATGGATGCAATAATACTAAGCGAATCAGTAAGTAGGAAACGATAGCTGACGGAGCAAGTGATGTTGGGTAGATAAATGTGTGAGAGAAAATGGCAAAGTGGTATTGGGTACAAATTTTTGGGAATACCTGGATAAGTATTTTTCCCAGACAAACCGATGGAGTGCTGAGTTCAGCTAGGAACATGACACCTTGGAAAAAATCCCCCTTTCCTTGTCGCCAGAACTGAAAAAGGAAAAAACAAACCAGTTTCAAATATGATTACTTCAAATATATTACTTACCACTCCACTTTAAATATATATAAATTATAAAAATATAATTGAGCAGCAAAAATATCTTTACACTGCAGCCTACTGTAGGGTACTTTGGAGCTGCTGTTGTACTGTAAACAAAAACAAAAAAACTTGTACATTTACAGAAAGTCTTAATAATAAAAACAACAAGCAACAATATCGACTTATCATCTATACCGCTTGGACTTGGAGCACGAGCCAGTGTACACCCTGGACAGGGTGCCTATGTACTGTATTGATAAAAACCATGAGCTTGACCTATAGTTATAGGAGAGGCTTATTTGTTTCTTCAGGCATTTTATTATTCAGCATAAAAAGCAACAGCAGGACTATATGGAGCAAAACGTATATTGTATGTTTTCTTATAAAATAGCTATTTTGAAGACACCTTTGCAAAATATCTAAAATATCTTTCGTTCTAAACTGTGTTTATACCCTTTATATACACTTCATATATTGCAGTGTAGGGTTCATCACATTAAAGTTTTTTTCCTGATCTCATTTGCACGTCCTACTGTATAATAGAAGTCATTCCCATTAGAGATTCCAACTTCACTATTTACATGGATGCTGACCTGATTTACATGCTCAAAGCATTTAATCAAAATATAACTTATCTTCTCCCATGCAGAGAAAGAATATATTCATACCGGCAAGAAAGAAACAATCAGATCAAGTGTTTACATGGCTAATATTTTCCTATTGAACAGATTCTGAAGGGTTTACACTATCATCTCATTCTGACTAAACACGCACTTCGATCGGACTGGATCAGGTCAGACTGTTCAGAGTGAGGTGTTTACATGATGCACTTTTATTCAGATTGTGCTCCCATTATTAGTGGAATATTAGAGACTATGTAAATATACCTAACACCTGAAAGTAAGATGGCAGGAACAACAGGGCATGTATGGAAACTTGATAGGAAAACTGCCATAAAAAATGTTTACTGAGGCTAAAATTAGATAAAAGTTGTACAAGTGATGAACGGTTTGTTTTAATCAAACTCTCTGAATAGGTACCTTTGGATAGAAATAATTAAATAGACAATTAAGCAACAGGGGAAAAAAATACATATACACTCGTATTATTATTATCTTTTAAGTATATTTAGTTATATTTAGAAACTGTTATATTTAGAAAATTATATTTACTTGAAACTGACCAGCACAGAAATATAAGCTGCAATATGTGCGATCCTCTTTCCAACTCACCACAGACACAGGGAAGCAGACAGTAACCATGACAACATGATGAAGCACCATGAGAAACTCTCGCCACAGGTAGCTGCGAATGGCTGTGCTCGTTTTTGGCGCAGCCTCCTCGTGACCTTTGACGTGCATCTTGTACCAGTAGCACAGGAACATCGCGTAGATGTCATAGATAAAGTAAGGGACCGCAAACAGGATGTAGGTGCTAGTGAGCCAGTGCCTGCAGACAATAAAATGCAAAAATGAGAAGAGGAGAAGGACTGAGTGGGGGAGAAGGTCATTAGCCATGTCTGTCACACAGCCCAACCATGCATTGTTGAGGTTTGAATAACCACTGCCTACCTATTCTTCCAGTGCTCGACATTAAATGCCACTAAGAGCTGATGTGTGGATTCTCCTTTAGGACTTCGCACCTGTCTAAACATGGCCAGGATAATGTGGCGCGGTGGAGGAGGGGCTGCGGCACTATTCAAACTAACCACTGCTCCAAATTTTCCTTAACTTTGACTATCAAAATCAACAACCAGTATGCTCTGCTCTCCCAGCCTCCCTTTCCTGTCCACGTTCCCTTTCTGGACCAATCCTCCTAATCCACCCATGCATATACACATACTGTATTGCAGCTGAGTAATAAATCAAGGGCTGGACTGAAAACATGACAAAGAGAAATTCACTGCAGCGGAAGTAAGAGTCTCAGACAGCTCTGCTTCATCAGATTGCCGTAGCCAGAAGAACGCCACAGTGGATTTACAGAGGAAAACTAATTAGGTTGAGAGCCTATTTTGATTAGGGGGACACAAGGTGAGCTGAAGGCACATTCTTAGAAAAGCTCGTTTTACACAACTTTACACTGACATGCATAAAACAGCCATGTAGATTTCTGGACTGGAGAAAACAAATAACTACAAGGAGTTAGCTACCAGAATACTACATACTCAAGCCTTCAGTGATTACATAATCACGTTAGGTACAACAGTGCTTTTATATATACAGTACCGTAATACAAGTGATACAGATGTGCAGAAATTCTGAATCAATATCTAAACAAAAGAAACGTACTGATCCTCAATGATGTCTTCACAAGATGATGCTATGATAAACCCAGCTGAAGAAGCCAGGACAGCTTGAATGGAAGAAACTAGCCTGTAAAACAAAATGCAATAAGAAAATCAAACAATTCTGCATTTTCTTGTTAAAAGAAACAGAAAATATAATTGAAATCATAACAGGCTGAGCTATTAAAGGAAAATTGTCAGTGACTAGGTGGTGTAGTGGTATTTTTTATGTGTTATAAATTAATAGTATTTTTTATTAATGAAAATATGACAAGGTATTTTTTATCATGTTTAGTTAGTTACATTTAGTGTTCTATAAACTGTCTATGAAATCCTGTTATGCTTTTATAACTTCTACTATAGTTATAAAAGTATAACAGCATCTACCATCCTCTCTTATTTATCACAATGGAGCATAATTTTTTTTTTCTTTCCAGACATAACTCAGTAAAGCAGAATATTCTTTAGGGAAATACTGAAGAGCAAAACCTTTGTTTAATCCACTTGAAATTCATTAGATTGTAAAAAGAAACATATCTAAAACTCGACATTGTGATTAATAACATAGTTCAACATTCGAAAGGAAATTTGATGGAAGGTGGTAAAAATAATAATAAAAATGTATCACAGTTTCAAGTAACCAATACAGATGTGCAACATCACCAGGAACTAATCATATTTCAAAGGTTAGTTTTAATTTCAAATACTTTATATTGAATATAATATCACATGTGCTGTGTTTTTTTTATACTCTTATTGAATACATCCATCTTCTCCATCTGTTTACAGCACCATCACAGCATGCCGGCTTATATCACAGAAGAAAAAAAAAAACGATTGTTCATCTCATGGGTGTAAGACTAAACTGAGATATACCTCGCGGAGACGATGACGGCGTCGGCCTCGCTCCACTTCAGCCCTGGCGCTCGTTTCAGACATCGTTTAGACAGTAGGAAAAGGCCTGGAAAGAATATTGAGCCGGCTGCTAGGATGCTGAGCATGGTCCTTGGCAATACTGCTCTGCCTCGTGGTCTATCTCTAAGAAGTGGAATGACAGGCTTTACAACACATCGCTAACATTAGGAAAAATTTTATTGAGTTGATGTATATATAAATTTAGGAAATGCTTCTGTATCTGCAAATAAATATTATGGGATAAGGCAACATGATTCGAACTGTGTACTATTATAATACTTGAATATTCTCAAATGTCCTTAATCCAAATTATTATTATCTACGCCTTATTTCTAGGCTAATTAATAATTAGCAATTAATTACAGAATAAACGTATACTATAATAAACATAGACAAAATATTTGCTTCACTGTTTCTTTGGTTGGTTTCTTAATGATTTTTACTTAATTAGGTCTAGACTTTGGAACGCCTCATAAACCTCTACTGAAATGTCCTAATTATGGTTTGCAACCTGTGCAAGGAAAAACTACAATTTGAGTGGATCCCAAATACATGTGGGTAAAAATAAAAAAACTATGAACAAAATATGCATTTTTGATAAATTGGAAATACACCAATTTATCTACTCTTTATTTACACAGTAACATGAGGCAAAATAATTCAATTTAAAATGGTAAATAAGGCTGTCCCACAATATGTTTAACCTGACTTGATGAACTTACTCAAACCAGCTCAGTGTGGAAGTGCCATTCATTGACCAACGATTAATGGTGCTTTTAATTCTTTTTAGTTATGCAATGTCACATAAGTCCAGAGTCCAGAATATCAGGGGCACTTTATCAGACATTGATCGGGGTTAAAAAAACAACAACTCAGAATTGTAAAGTACAGTGGCCTCTGAACCTAAATGGCCTGATCTGGGAATCCCTGGTTTAATCCACATTCGGAAGGGGGGCTACCAAAATAGACTCAGAAAGGATTAGCCTGCTGGAGATTTTGTAAGATTACTAGATGGAATGAGGGAGAGGGTGTCAGATGTACAGAGAGAGAGAGAGAGAGAGAGAGAGAGAGAGAGAGAGAGAGATGACGTAGGTAAGTAACTAAAGAAAGTAAATTAAAGAAAGAAAGAAATATTTAAATTATTAATTGGTTCATTATCATTCACTTTGCTATCTGATATCACCCAACTGAGGACAGGTTTACTGTTAAGTTTCTTCTCAACATTTTTTCCTATTGTCATCTCAGGGAGTTTTTCCTTACCACCATCGCCCTCGGCTTGATCATCAGGGTGAATGTGATAATTCTGATATATTTATTTATATTATGAAATATTTGCTCATACTTTTCAAACTCATTTCCATGTTGTTGTTTTTTATTCTGTACAGTTGTTTTGTGACAATGAGCACTGTTACAGCACTATTCATCTGTCACAATTCTTATGATTAACATGTCTACCCTGGTGTAGCAATTTTTGGGATGCCTTTGGATTTATCTCGGTACAGTACAAAACAATAAGATATTTTGGACTCCACATCCTTGATTGCCAGGCGCCGTCTGTTGATTCTTTGGAAATCCTCCAGATCTATACAGCATCTCAGTGGCTTACAGACACCATGTCCATTTTACAATGAGAAAAAAACAAGATACTCTATTAGAGGTAATCATGGAAAATTTACCAGTAGACAGCTGCTTTCTCTCATGTACTCGAACTCTTTGCAGCGTCTACCCCGAGTAACCCTTCAAACCCATACGTTTTTCTTTTCTTTATTTTTTATATTTAGTTTGACAGGGGGTTTTTTTGTGTGTTTTTTTTAGTGTTTGTTTAAATTTAGGTTTTATTTCTTGATATGTCTGTTTACTTCTGTGTATATGATATTTTTGGTATGGCACTTATATATGGAAAGGTCATACTATCATGTTATTTTCTCTTTTGGTCTATTAGATTTGTAAATTTTTGCTTTGTTAGATGACTTATGTTGTTTTGATTGTACAATTATAAATGCTTTACCTAAAAAAAAAAAAAAAAGAAAACCTATTTGGTTATAAAATAATTATACTGTAGAAAACTGACCATACAGCTCACTGTTTCAAGTAAACACATCGTAAGAATACAACCAGTTTGCTTTCATAAATGCGTCCATTTTCTCCCCACTTTGTATTCCAAACACACCGAGCTCAGGAATGACGTAATTCGGGGGTCCAGTCTTCCCACTTGTGAGTTAAGTCAAATGCAGAAAGAAAGAAAGAAAGAAAGAAAGAAAAAAAGACAGAAAGATGGGCTAAAAGTGGAAGGGGAAGAGAGGACGGCACTGAGTGGTACCCTGAAGGGGTGGATGGAGATAAGGGAGTGGATTGTTCCCTTCCTATACAGCAGCACCACACACAAACAGAAGCCTCCACACACACACACACAC
>JAOTQY010000023.1:18412622-18422684 GCA_026413445.1 Dolichallabes microphthalmus | reverse complement strand
AAACATTTTGTGTGACAAACATGCAAAAGAATAAGAAATCAGGAGGGGGGCAAATAGTTTTTCACACCACTGTATTTCAAGTTCATAAAGAAACAGAAACCAATAGAATAGGCTACGCTTGACTAAAGAGCAAACATTTTCCATTCTCTCTCTCAAAAAAACAACAACCCAGGAATGGATATCTAAAATATGACTGTCTTTTTTATACCATAACATGCAGCACATGGAACAAATCTGCATCAATGAGTAACAAACTGAAACTCTGCACTGAACATTTTGAAATGTACACACACATCAGTCACTTCGTATTTGGCGAGATAATCATGGCTGATCATCCAGAATGTGTGCAGCTGAATAGTCGCTCAGTCAGCCTACATGCATGGAGCGGTACGCTAATCCCGGGCTGCCTCGGCCAGAGCTGGGAACTGCTCTTTATTTCTCTCTTCATTATTATTTTTAAAATAACAGTTTTAGCCTTTTTATCCTCTCCAGAGTAAGGCTCTAGCTTTTTGAGGGCTTCTGCTACAGGTGGGTGAGTGAGGGGCGACTTATAAGATTTACCTGTTGTCTTTGAATTGTTAAGTGGTGAGTAAGGTTTGTCGTGAGATTTTAGCAGGCACTCCCAAAAAAAGTTGTTTTGCTTGTACCGCTTTTAAAGAGACTTATTCCCAGACTTATTCTGTCGTAAGATATTCTTTTATTTAGTTTTTATCACAATAATATCAATTTACCTGATTAGCCAGTTGAGAGAGAACCGATCAGTAAAAATTAAGTGATTATCGGCGGCCAATCGATCTGAGCACCCCTAATAAAGAGACACAGTGAAAGGGCAGAGTGGAGGTGCGGACATTACCGGACACTTGAAGGGTCTCTCTGTGGAGTGCACCTGCCGCACGTGACTGTTAAGATGATCAGGCCTGGAGAGGACAGAGAGGGCTTTAGCACATAATCCACCATAATACACAAGGAGTAAAGAGGTCTGCGTGTAAACGTGGTTGTGTCCATCTCCATGTTAGTGTAGGTAAACAGTGTGAACGTATTTCTTTGTGATGTTCCTAAATGCGAGTTATAGATGAGGATATATGCAGCTTGAAGGTCATTTTTCTCATCGCACTGACCCATTTTCTGGCTTAAATTAGAAATCAGGGCATATCTTGCTGTCTTTCCGTAAAGCAGCAGTATTTTAGTCTCCTGCACTACACGACAGTGAACATTACAGTACCCTCTGATAGAAGGGAACACACAGTGAAACACGACTACTACCTTTGTGTGTGCATAGATGTGCATTAGAAACACCATACAGGTCATATAATAGATGATGTAATCGTTTACCGACCGAAGCCCACCTGTTATGCTCCAACTGTAAACAGATATAATCTGAGCACTGGATCATTCTGAACAAAGCAGTGACTCTGAGATAATAGTGTGTATGGCACTGGTACACGTGCTGTAGTCAAAAAAACGTAGCAATGGTGAAAAAGACGATTATTCACACAAACTCTGCAAGTCCAGAGTGCCTTAGGCTTAGAAGTGACAAATTAAGTGAAATACTGATGGATGTGTTACAATTTGAAAGAATTTTGCCACCAAGGTTTTCGCTTAGAGGGGTGCATCATTCCACTCGCTTCCACAGGGCACAAGGGCTGATTTAGGATCTGCTGAGGAAATTTTGGACTGACGTAGTGTAATGCTGTTCTCACTGACATCAACAAAACACCAGCTGAGGGAATACTGAGGTCCAAAGACTATCAGGACATGTAAAATCAACCGCGTGGAACAGACATGTTTACATATAACCCTCACCGTGAGAAACCCTTGGCACAATGAGGGCACACGTATGGTTTTTCCACTCCTCCCTGGTGAGATCTGACGTGGTAACTCATCCGATCCTTCCTCTTAAAACGCTGCTGGCAGATGGGACAGGAGTATGGTTTCTCGTCCGAGTGGGACAACCGGTGCCGATTCAGATGGTACACATCCCGGAAAGCCTTCCCACATGCCTCACAAGCGTGGTTTTTCCTTACAGGGTTGGGGGTTGGGCTGGGGTTCGGGTTGGGATTTGGAACAGGAATAGGGTGTGGGTTTGCGATCGGGATTGAGATCTGAATTGGGCTGGTGAGACCGGGATTCTCTCCGGTGCTGTTGGTCTGCGCAGGCTAGATAGGAATAAAAAACAGATTTATGGTCTTTCAGAGTTTATGAGTTTGTGAATTTTGAGAAGAAAAAAAAAATCTCTCATACATGAAAATAATCTTCTTTTGACTTCAAACACACATCATCGGACATCATGGGCTGTGAATATCCAATCTATAGAATGAGGCAATGGGTCAGTAATGCATATTACTAATATTGGGGGATTTATGGGGCTTTCGATACAACCTTGTTTCGACAGATGTTATTCTGCTCTGAGGATGAGATGGGGGGAAAACAAAGCGAGATAAAAGGACAAATCGAAGTAACGATACTCAAACAGAGAACTAGAAGGTGGAGCAGCAGGACATATGGGTAAAAATATGAGAAAAAAGACACAAACCAAGCCAACCTGCACCATTGTCCCAGTAACCACTACAGCAGCAGGGAGAGGCTGGGCTGTTGTCATGGCAACCGTGGCTGGAGCAATAGATACAGCGACCGTCTCCACCTGTTGGTTGCTGATGGGGGATGGGTGGATCATGGGATCTGTAGCCACTGTGATCGGTGCAGGGATGGACAGCTGAAGGAGGGAGAGAGGAATGGTTTGCCTCTCTACTCTCTGACCCGCCTTCCCAGCATCCATCTTCTCCCGAGCTGCTCTGTCTTTCATTTTCACTCCAGTGTGGACCGACTGATGGCGACGCAAGTTATAGCTGTTTTTAAACTGCTTGTTACAAATGGAGCAGATATGAGCGGGCCGGGCAGGCCGAGACACAGGCTTAACTAAAAGAAAGAGAGAGAAAGTGGGGGTATTATTGCCTTATGACACAAAATCCAGCATAAAAAAAAATCTGCACGTCCTCAATCAGGAAATGGCTCATTTGAGGTGTTTAAACTTTCAACATTGGAGCGATGAATACCATCATTTAATTAAGACAATAAAAGTAAGACTAAATCAGGATTGTGATGTTAAACAGGCACAGATGTGTGATAAATAAAAGTAAACAAACTGTAAATAAAAGACCAGCCATTAACTACACTTGACATTAAGTACACCTATTAGAGTTCTGAATCCCATCTTTTCGTGAGAACAGTAAAAGTAAATCATACACTATATGGGCAAATGTTTGTGGACACCTGATCAGCCAAAGAACCCCAAACCTGTTCCAAGTTTTCCTGGCCTCATTAATGGTCAAGAGGTTGAATGAGCAAATTCTAACAAGTGTAGTGCAAAATCTAGGGGTAAAGCCTTCTCCAGAGAGAGAGAGAGAGAGAGAGAGAGAAAGTTATTTAGACAGCAAAGACTAAAAAATCAGGACTGGGATTTTAAACAAGCACATACGGATGATACGAGTGCCCACAAACTGTAAATAAAAGATACAAGCACTGAAATAGATAGAAGAATGGAGAGATAGGAAAATATCTATATATCTTTCTTAATTTAAATCCTAAATAACCACTACTTTTATTCTGGTGCACAGGGGGAGGCCATGACCTGGCCCTAGCCCCTCCCTCACCTGGCTCAGGCTCCGGCTCCTCATTCAGCACCGCCGTGTCCACTGTGGATGGGGGCGGGGCTATGTGCTCGGTGGGCGGGTCCGGGGGCGCGTCCGTTAGCTCAGGCAGAAGGTCTGATTGGAGGGTGCTCTCAGTTTGTGACTGTGGAGGCGGGGTCTGGAGTTAGCAGACGCAAAACAAGACACTTTAATCTTCCTCTCCCTCTTTTTTTTCTGGCTAACTGACCCTAAACCTTGCTGCTGATTCTGACACATGCGTTTAATGTCTAGAGTCACGTCTTGCTTTCTCATTTTACCTGAAAGAGGAAATTGCTCCAAGCAGCGTCCATCTTGAAGAAATCGATGACGGAAATGACGTGGATGTGACGATAACCGAAACAGTTACGTCGGAGGTACCTTTAGGTCCCCTTTGAAGTGAATTTCTTAAAAGGAAAAAAAGGTTTCCCCCTGATTTGTGCTTTATGAGGCGGTTTAAAATCCTCTCACAGATATATGATTTTTCTTTTGTAACAATATATATAATTTACACTACGTAACTGGATTTTAAAATAACATTCTAGCTAGCTGATATTAACAGTTGCCCCAAAAACTTTCAAAACGAACATTTCGCAAATTAAAAATTAAAAACAGGCATATTTTCATGCTTTATATAATATATTACATGTAATGCTTTTTTTTGTTGCAGCTGGAATAGTGAGACAGTCATGTGCCAATAATTCATGCAAAATAAAATATATATATTTTTAAAAATAATCATGAGGTTGAGGTTGGCTTTGTACTCAGCAGTCGCTTGGGATGGGAGAAAAATAAATCAGCCTATTTTATTGTAGGTAAGGTTTCGCCCTCTGGGCCTGTCTGTGAGCGAGCCTCGGCGTCGCGTTAAATCTCATCCCCGCCTGCTGAGTCGCTTCGTCGGTCGCGGTCCATGGCTCCGCCTCGGCATTTCAATCGGGAGGATGACATCTTTCTTTTTTTTCTCTCTCTCTCTCTCACACACACTCCCTTGTAACGCGCTCCCTCCCGCCCTCGCTCTTTCTTCCCTTTTCTTTTTTTTATCCCGTCTTCTCCGCGCCGTTATCGCTCTCTTCCCCCACCGCCGTGTCCCCCTTGTTTTAAAGGGATAGCATTTGGAGTGAACTCCCCCCTCTCTCTGTCCTCGTCCCCTCCTCCGGCCCGGTGTGTGAGTGTGTATTTTTTTTTTCTCCTCCCGAGCTGAGCTCCGTCGTCCTCTTTCCCTCTCTCTCTTTCGCTCTCTCGCGCGTGAACGCGCGCGCCCTCCCCTTCTCCGAACGGACAAGTATTATTTAGCCGACACAAAATCTGAAATGAAATCACGATGGCTAAATATAAAACCTAAGCTTGCTGATGTGTAGTAACAGCAAAAACCGTGTCACCACGCACAGGACGGATCCTCGGGACAATCAGCTGTGCAAAGAGGAAAAAAAAGTGCGTGGGGGGGGGGGGATGTCGCAGGTCCTTAAAGGTAACGACGCACGCAGACGCAGTATTAGTGATGTCCAACAAGCGCAGTAAATACTATGTGAAGATAGTATGCCACGTAGTTTTTTGTTCTTGTACTGTGTAGTGTATTCGTAATCAAGTGAAAATATAACCTCTTAAACCCGATTGTCTTTTTTATTACTAAATATATTGTTTTTAGTTTAAACGCACTATATTAAGGCCAAATGTATACCATCCCATTCCAGGTTTAAACAACTTGCTGCTGTTATAATAACCTAGATAACATGTGTAACCTAGCTGTGTGTGTGATGCATGACAGTGCATCACTGAGATCAGGTGCTGATGTGTGAGGAGGTCTGAAGTGAAGTCCAGTTCATCCCACAGATGTTCAATGCGGTTAAGGGCATTTAAGTGTTCGTACAATTGTAAGAAACAAAGTCTCACTTTGTGCAATCATGCAGGAACGTATTAGTTTAAATAAAAGGAAGTTGTAAAATCTAAGCATATACTGTATATAGTACGAAAACATTCTATATAGTACTGAGGAAAAGTTAGCGCCCCTAGCGGAAATGTCACTCAACTACATCCGACGATGGGGGGGGTCACAGTGATTCATTAGTCTTCTATATACTGCTCATCCTGTATACAGGGTCGTGAGGAGGCCAGGAGAGTTCGGGTACAAGGCAGGGTAAACCCTGGAAAGGATGCCAGTCTATCTCAGGATGCACACACACACACATGCATGCTACGGGCCAATTGGAGAACACCAGTTAGCCTACCCTGCATGTCTTTGGACTGCGGGAGGAAACTGAAGTGCCTGTAGGAAACCCACAGAAAGAACATGCAAACTCTCGGAGCACCGATTGGGAACCAAACCTACGACTCTGGAAGTGCAAGGCCACAGGGATAACCACACCACCACCGTGCCACCAAGAGTTAAGGAGTGTTTTTATATGTGAAGAACTTAATCAGCAACATAAACACATAAGAATAACCAGACTTCATTAAAGCATGTGTACTGCAATTTTCAATTAATTTAGTTCTAGATTGAATAAATAAATAAAATCTTGCCATAACTATATGATTATGAGTAATGTCTGCTGTCTCACTACTTTTTTCTCAAATGGTTTCTCACTAGCAAACTTTAATCTCGTACATTTTTTAAAAATCTGGGCTTGAGCTGTGAAATCTTAAAACAAATGTTCATCTAACACAAGCTGATGATGGAACCCTATTTTTAGGGTACCTGGTACTGACTGATGCACCTTGGGAAAATACACATCTATATATGAAGGGCATGTTGCCCTTCAATATTCCCATCACATACTGTACCTGTTGTTCCTAGGATCCATGACAGATCCACAACAACTCTGACCAGGATATTGTGTTACTGAAAATGAATGAATGACTCCCAGGATAAAAATAAAATATATAAATAAAACATATCTAAATATACTGGTCTTGCAATTTTCTGGGCTCCATGTATAATTATTTTAAAATGATACTTGATGTGACATGTACAGTACTTGACTCTCTTCTACAAGTAAGCACTATCAGAGAGAATTGTTCTGTGACCAGATTTGAGCAAAAGAAGGAGCAGATAAGGGTGTGCTGTAAAGAATGCATGTCATTGCTGTTGACCATGTAAGGAACGACCAACGTTGCTGTACTTGTTCTTTCGTCTAGTTTAGCTTTCGTCTAGTTTAGTCAACAATAAGGGAGGCACAGACAAGCTGTGAAACAAGTCCAGTGGTGAAAAGATATCTTTATTGCCATACCAGCTAGTACAGTACAAGGAGTACGATCGTAGACAAAAATACTCTTACCATGACTCACTAAGACATTCCTTATATACATACATGTGACGAGGAATATTCATCCTTTGGGGGTCATCAATACAGAAATTTGTGTGGTATCAGGAATTCACACTATGATATAGACCTTTTGCACCTGACATCATGACGCCTGCCTGCCATGGGCCCCCGACTTACTTAAGGGATGCAACTTACTGGATGCCGGTGCCATAACCCACATTAGAAAATAGTTTCGTTTCACTGTGTACTGAACTGTATATGGTTGGAATGACAATAAAAACCTACATGACTCCACAAACTCCAAGTTGTTCTGAACAGCCTCTAAACCGTTCATGTTGTGTTTCACACTTGAGCTGCAAAGCTAGCTAGCTTCTAACTCAAAGCTGAATCTCAAACACCTAAGGCTGCAACAACTAATCGATAAAAATCGATTACTAAAAGCGTTGGCAACGAATTTTCATAATCGATTCGTTGTGTCGCGGAGACATTTGATTATTTAAAAAAAAACTTTAGTTGAGCGTGGAACGGAACGAACACACTCGGCCTCGCGCACTGATGCTAGCAGAGTTTGGCGCCTCATAGATGGGGCGGAGCGCAAAAAAAACAAGCCGAGGTAGAAGAAACATGGCGGAGGCTGCTGGGTCTTAGTGCTTGTCTCTTACTCGTATAATCAACATCCGCGCACGTGTGTACTGTTTACTACAACACTGTGACCACGTGTGTGTCTGTATGCATTTGTACAGCGCGCGTGTAAAGCAAAGACAAGTCTCATTAGAGACATTAAAAATCCATGTTCTCTCTCTGTTCAAGGCTTAGCCTGCTCTTTGCCTGCTGTGTGTGTGTGCGCGCGCGCATGCGTCATTGGACACCGTGCCTCAGACACACAGACCCCTCCTACTTTCACCTTCACACACACAAACTCTGCTCTGTCGCAATTCAAGGTTTCACTGTATATATTTGGCAGATGTAAAGCATACATGTCTATGTCTTTTGTGTTAGTCCATTTTTATTTTATTTTATTATTATTATTATTATTATTATAACAGCTCAAGGAGCAACATGTTTGTGCACTTTCTAAAGATTTTAGTTCTGTTTTCGAATAAAGGGTTGGAAATGAATGTTTTTCTTGTGTTTTGGGTTTTATCCGATTAATAAAAAAAAAAAAAGACTGATTAATCGAA
Source organism: Dolichallabes microphthalmus (assembly GCA_026413445.1). NCBI lineage: Eukaryota > Metazoa > Chordata > Actinopteri > Siluriformes > Clariidae > Dolichallabes > Dolichallabes microphthalmus. The sequence goes on along the minus strand of JAOTQY010000023.1, from coordinate 18,414,578 downwards.
TATTAAAATAATCGTTAGTTGCAGCCCTATTAAAAATCTTGAACTGTTCTTGAACATTACCTACACATTATTTTAAGAAGCATAAAGCACAGTATATTTATTCCATAGCATCATCTCATTTGCACCAGCAGCACTGAATGAGCCAACGCTAACGCCATCATTAACTAATGCCACCAAATCATAAATTCCCATATCTGTAAACTGTCTGAGGTAATCACTTTATGATAACAAATCAGGCGAATTCTCTTTTGAATAAGCTGAAGTCCACTATGAGATACTGACTATGAAAATAATCAGTTGAACAGAAGCTGTGACAAGGCATCAGGTAATACGGTCGATAATCAGGAGGCTCCGGAAAACACCTTGAATGTAATGATCAATGATAATACACAACAGCCTAATGTTGGTTTAATGGTACTTCTGCAATCTGCAGTTGAGACTGACGTCATTGTGGTTGTGTCTGCAAAAGATCTACATCATGATTGGTAGAAGTATAGAAACAGTAATAATAAACTAATAACCATAGGAATAAAATATCAGGAAAAATATAAGGAAATAACCCAAATAAAACAAAAAGCGCTTTTCAGTTTTTATACACATACAAACGGTATGTGACAAAATATACAGTACCGAATCGTGCACAGCTCGGACACGCATTTGCGTTTGTTGACGGGGCAAAGCTCGAGACCCACATGCTCACAATAGTGAAAAGGAAGTTGTATTGTGCAGTAAATGTTAGAAATGGGTCTCTCGGCGGACGAAAGAGTATTTATAGTGGAGTAATATTTCCGCTCTTACAGAAGCCGTTGTGAATGGACACAGAGTTTTAAAAAGGTGGCAGAACACATTCCTTCCCATAGCCGTCCCGATCTCACACCATCTACTTGTGGGGAATGATAAAGGAGAGTGTGTTCGACTGTTAAAATCTGTGAAGAACTGTGCTGGTATTACGCCACTAAATCGTCTCCTTTTAAAAGAATCTGCAGCGTCTTTGTTCCGAGTTTTAATCCTGGTTGAGAATCTGCGTGAAGGATATGTACACTGTCTACAGCGAGGCGGTGCACACACACACCTCGAACACTTGCATTAGGCATACGGTGGTAAATCAACACGCTAATAGTGTGTGTTAGTTTCTTTCAGGAGAAATAAACTCATTCAGTCTTTTCATTTCAGTACTGTACATTTCGGCGTATACTGTGTGTACAGTATATACTGTATAGTGTGTGTGTGAGAGAGAGAAGGGGCAGGGTTGGGGGTATGGCAAGATGTTCTACTTTCCCACAATTCAAAGTACATGATTTAGGGTACAGGGTAAGGGGTCAGCCGCAAACAATATTTCATTTAATATTTAGGTTTAAACACCAGCATTTTGCTGCTACATGAATTACATTATTTCAAGCAAGTCTAAGAATAAATAAATAAACCTTCAGTGTGCAAATTGTCCTGCATTTCATTTCTATGAACACTGGCCCACATCCACATCTCCCATATTCCCTTATTTCACCAACTTCTTGCTCACTTACTCTCTCCCCCACTTAAAGCCACAACCCTCTTCCCTTTTTCCTCCATCATTTGTCCTTACTCCTCTCGCTTTCACGCTCGGCCAGGTCGATGGCAGCCATGTTACGTGAGGCGGTGATGAGGTGGAGGCCGCTGATGCCCGACTTCAACAGAGACACCACGGCACACACTCCCAGCAGCCACTGCAGCCACACTATAAATAAAACACACATACACAGGGGTTATATTTATATCGAGTGAGTAAGAGTATATAATCAAAATATGATCTTAACATTATATTAATATATTATACATCATTTGTGTGTATTACTGATGTAACGGTATCAAAACTTCACGGTACAGTAATACCTCGGTATGTATGGCACGGTACGGTATTTATTGAATCATTTACAGGAAAAACAAAACTAATGAAGAGACTCGAAAAAAGTGCCAGAA
>JAOTQY010000023.1:18346519-18366395 GCA_026413445.1 Dolichallabes microphthalmus | reverse complement strand
TCTCCACATCATTGCATTCAGTTTTTATTCACAATTTGCTTAGTGTCCCAACTTTTTTGGAATCCGGTTTGTAATTTAAACAACCTAAAGTTTCTTCATAATTTATACATCATGAGTCTGGGACTAAAAGTTTCACTAATTGAAACCACAACGATTGTGCTAAAACAAGTGTTACATTTTGTCCTGGATCAAGAAAATCAGTATATCAGCGATGTACCCTGAGTGGTGATTATGTTGCTGACATCCAGTTCTGCCAGCTCCTGTGCTTCCTCTCTCTTCACTCTAGCCTTCTTACACTTTTCTATGGATGGCTGACCTAAAGGAGACAAGTATTGACACCTGATATTATTACACTCCATATAAAACATTAAGAAAAATAAATATACTTGTAGAGAAGTTACATTCCTCTGACCTTCCACCCCCAGATCTTCAAGTTCTTTCTTCAGCACAGCCACCTTGGCCTTCACCGAGCGACATCCCTCGAACAGCTTCTTATAGTTACGCCACACACCACAGTGTGTGATGTAGCGCTTAAGTCTAGATACGGCTTTATTCTCCTCATCCTGTGGGTCAAACAGTCAGCATTGAACTGTTCATAAACACTCAAACCTGGTTTAATGGGTTTAGAAAAACTTTTCTAATGTCAAATAAATATATATATTTTGTTACCACATTGTTTGGGGTTTTCAATTCTGTTTATTCACAAAGGGTTTCTTTAACAACATGACCCGGACAGTCGTGCTGGCTTTAATTTAATTAATAGGTTTGTGTTAATGTGACTGAACGTGCTAATATGTTATTGTTTCTATAGTACAGTAGTGTCATATTCAAATTCATAACATTAACATTTATGTCAGGGCTCTGTAACTATAACTTCATAACCACCATCATTAAATGTTATAATACTATAATGCTGGACAAACTGCTGTGGTAAAATATAGAAATCTGATAAGAAATTTAATTCTCATTCTATCTATACAGGCAAATTTTAACAGGTAATGAAAATTAACAAAAAGTGAAATTTATAGCCTTATCATTCACCTTTCGTCCTTTGGCCTTGCTGTCGCTCCTTTCTGTACTCTTTTTCTTCGACACACTCGTTTTTTTCTTCTCTTCTTCCTGTTTCGTTTTTTTCGCCGGTGCTACTTTGTCTTCCTCCAGAGAGGGAAGGGAAGAAGAGGAGTCTGAATCATTTGCCTCTTTCCTGTTTTTATCCTTTGCTTTCATTAGGGAAGAATAAGATGGCTGACATGAGAAGACCTCACAGTAAAACAAAGAACAGGATAAAGAAAATAAAGTGAAAAAGGCAGAACCTGTACCTGTTCCTTTCACTTCTGCATCAGAGGACATTTTATTAACAGGTTTCTTTTTGGTCAGTTCTTTGTCACTCTCATCATCACTGCTCTCACTCGTTCCTTTCCTTTCCGTTTTCTCTGTCTCGTCTTCACTGTCAGAGCTACTCCCAAAGACTTCCTTCTGCACTTTTCTCACAGCCGCACTCTCCGGTGACTCTTTTTTATACTCTTTTTTCTTCTGAGCTGCTGCTTTGCTCTTTTTTCCAGCAACCTTTTTGTCACTTTTGCTTTTAATTTCCTCTTCACTGACCTCCTCCAAGCTGTCTGAACTTAGATTCTGTTTTTTCTTTCCGTCTCTAGCTTTTGCTTTTTTCTGATTTTCTTTTGCTTCATCGCTCACCTCGTCCTCGCTGTCAGAGCTCTTGCTTGGTTTTGCTTGCTGATTTTCTTTGTCTTCTTCTGAACTGCTGGAGCTGATGTCATCATCTTCCTCACTATCTAAAACTTTCCCTTTCTTCTTTTTCACCTTATTTTTCCTCATCTCCTCCTCCTCCTCTTCATCACTTTCTGTTCTTATTTCCCCCTTCCTATTTCTTTGCACATTGGATTTTCCTTTTGGCTTCTTCCTTTGAATCTTTGCTTGTTCTTCCTCACTTTCTTCTTCCATGTCCTTATCACTTCCCTCATCATCTTCTTTAAACTGTTTCTCATTGGCTACTTTCTCTATTCCAGAGTCTGGGGAATCTGAAACACAGTGATTGTCAGGTTTTACAAAATGTACACGGGAAGATCCATAGTTGATATGGATGGTTAATGCTGGCTTGTCTTTCATACGATCACCAACACCAAACGAACTCCAAAGCTCAGCACTCTCAGAGATGCTCCATTTACACCTGGTGTTAGTGTCCTTCCTAAAGATCAGATAGGTGGTCAGTAACGGCAGATATATTTTTTTTAACTTCTCCTGTCTCGAAGGAACTGGATGGACATGTCAAAGACAAATAACCTTTTTTTTTAATGCAGATATGGACAGATATGTTTTCTGTCACTGCCCTCTGAAAGCTCCAACTACAATGTTTCTGGAGTTTCTTGGAAGAAGCAGACTGTTTTTTTCCCCCATGGAGTCAACAGTGCGATGTACCTTAACACCCAGGGAACATTGTTTGGAGGAAACAACGTTCAGTAAAACCTTGAATTCCAAGGTAACTTGGTCTGTGAGTGTTTTGCCAGACAGGCAAAAACTTTTAATAAATTTTAACTTGATAAACAGGTGGGGTTTTGCACTACGAGCAGTACGTATATGCTTTGTCTGTCGGGCGTCATGTGGCCAATTATGCCAATGGTTCTTTTCTCTCTCGCATTGCGGAATTGTGGGTAATCGTCTCCCATGCTAGGTCTCAGTGCGTGTGCATCACTCGTATGGTCAACATTTGTGCGTGCGTCTGTGAACTGTTCACTAAATCATTGTGACTACGTGTGAAAGCAGCATATTATATAAGTGAGCACTTTATAGACAAAATTTTTAATGGAAACTGCTGGTTTTTAAAAGCAAAAAAAAAAAGCAACAGGAAAAATCATCAGGATGATTGGGGGAGGTTCTGCAGGATGCTCAGTAAAACTTAGTTAATTTTCTCATAAAATTGCACAAATAGTAAGTGACAACAAAGGGGCCTCAAAGGGTTGTCACGCCAAATACTGACTTTGTTTCATTAATTACTGTTCATGGGCCTTTATAGTTTGTTTGTTCGGTCTTTTTTAAAGGCAGCCTTGCACTGCAGCATTTACTTACGAGTGCCAAGACTTTTGCACCATACATTCTTCTGAATAATCACCCTTATATGACAAGCCCATTTAGTGTTTGTTGCCAAAAATGTCTATTTGTGGCTCTGTACTCTGGTTCAATCACAGATCCAACAGCATCTAGTGCCTAATAAATACACTTGCCTATTCACACACTACGGGCAACTTGGAAACGGCAATTATCTTAATCTACATGAATTTGGACTATGGGAAGAACCAACCAAGCACGGGGAAAACATGCAAACTCCATGCGCAACAAACCTGAATCAAACTAGGACCCTGGACGTACAAGGGGACAGTGCTAACCACTATGCCATCGTGCCGCCTCCTTTGTAAATCACGAAACTAAAACATTAAATTAGGTGTGAAAGGTGTGTCCAAACTTTTTTACGGGTACCGTACCTCGGTTATAAAGTTCATCATGTCACAATCAAACAAGGCGAACAACTATAAAACGGTCATATTTATTAAACACAACAGCATGTTTAGGTTTTTTTTCTTTATCCAAAAGTAGCTATTTTATTGTGAAAGCCTCGAACCTGGCAACACTGGTGCGTTCTTGATTACATGGTTTCACATGTGGAAGTGCGTCAAGCACCTTTACATCTCTTCCACATGTGCTATGATTAACCAGATCATAGTTTATAGATTAGATCATAGTCTAGTCATAGTTTAACACTTTCTGACATACACTATATGGACAAAAGTATTTGGCCAAACCTGCAATGAGATTGTATACGATTACATTAACTTAAATATGAAGTTGGTCCCCCTTTTGTAACTATACCAGCTTCTACTCTTCTGGGAAGACTGTTCACACGATTGGAGTGTTGCTGTGGGAATTCGTGCCCATTTATTCTGTGAAGCATTTATGAAGCCAGCACTTATGTTGGACGAGAAACCCTGGCTCGCAATCTCCGTTCCAGGTGGTCCTAAAGGTGCTGGATCTGGTTGAAGTCAAGGCTTTGTGTGGGCCAGTCAAGTTTTTTCACACCGAACTTTATAGTCTTTGCTTTGTCCACTGAGGATGTCTTTGTATGGTGAGGCATTAAGATTGCTCTTCACTGGGTATAACTGCCCTGATTAAAATACCTAAATTTAATAATTAACAGGTTATGGGTAAATATTAAAAAAAGGTTTGTCCATATTGTGTACAAGGCGTGATCAAGGTTAACTCAGATACGATAAACAGCATGATATTGTCACCTGGAGGCGATGATGCAAACCGTGATTTCTTCTTTCTGGACACATCTTCGTTATGTGTCTCTTCGTGATCATCTTCGTCTTGCCTTTTGCGTTTATTCTGGTTCTGTACTGGAGCCGCAATCTTAATCAAAGGTTCGTCATCACTGCTGTTGTCCTGTAAAGGTACAAGAGATGCAGGGTTTCTGATTAAACAGCTGAGAAAGGTGCACTGAGTCAATGAAGTCTAGTACCTGGTCCATACCTGCATGTTTAAGAGTTCCTCTTCTACGATTTGCTTGAGCAGCTCCCTGTGTTCTGCACCGAGCGACTCCCTGCCCACATGCTCCAGATACTTCTTTCGTAGTATGCCAAGTGTCAAAGCACTACACACAATCAAGACGTGCACTTCAGGATTCACGTATACGACACGTGCATGAATATGCTCCAGGGTTTACTGTGTTTGCATGAAACATGTTTAAAACCATCCCTCGCGACAGTCCCACACCACTTCCTACGTTATAAAAACACTGAGAGGAAGTTTACTTTATACATGAAAAGCAGCTCACCTGAGGTCCGAGCACCTCTGCAGCTCACGTGAGACGAATTTGCGGATAACCTCCGCCTCTGAAACCATCGCTAGTTTCGAGGAGCACTTATCTTATCGGGAGAAAACGACGCAAAGATCTCGCGCACTTCCAGGTTTGGCGCGCTCTCTACAGGGCGCGCGCACGCTGCATTGCGTCATGGCGTACTCTCTTCCTGTCGATTCGGCATCCCTCTGCTCCTTGCTGAACAGTTCAATATTCACCGTTTTTTGTGAAGCATTAAGAAATAATGCGTCGAAAAAATACAGCTAAATCTCACTCAGTTGCGTGTCTCCGCCTGAGATGGCGCTAGACACAAAATGCGCGTGACCGAGACGAATACCGAGTAAGGGGCGGGGCCTCCCAGTGACGCAGTAATTGAACAACTACTTCTACCTACTCTATGTATTTGGCATTTGGCAAAATATTGAAATATATCCAATAATTACACTCTTTAAACCGTATTATTTAATTTAAACCAGAATTTTACCTTTAAAGTAAAAGTCCATCATGGATGACTTGCATATAAATATTTATAATTAATATGCAATCTTAATTTTGTAGGCTTATAGTTTTTTTCTTTTTCTTTTTTAAAGACATCCTTGCTCTACAGCATTTATTTGCATGTGATAAGACTTTTGCACAGTCTTATACATATCTGCCACCATACTTAAAAATTGGAATTTGGTAATTTTTCTGTATAATCGCCCTTATATGACAAGCCCATTTATTGTTTGTTGCCAAAAAGGTCTAATTATGTCTCATCTCACTCTGTAATCTGGTTCCAGTCACTGTTCCAACAGCATCTAGTGTAGGGGTGGCAACACCATGTGAGGTCCCTCACTCACTCATCGCCTGTACTACTTTATGTGCAGGGAACATACTGTACTCATACACACATGTATTCACATGGGCAATTTGGAAATGGCAATTAGCCAAATCTGCATGTCTTTGGACAGTGGGAGGAAACCGGAGTACCCGGAGGAAACCCTCTAAGTATGGGGAGAACATGCAAACACCATGCACACAGACCAAAGCGGGAATCGAATCCGGACCCTGGAGGCAGGCCTGGACTGACCATAGGGCATACCAGGCAATGCCCGCCGAGCCGACGCACATTTTTGGGCTGGGGCTGTCAGTCATAAATTACATTTTTTTAAAGTTCATTAGGCCAATTTATTTATTACCGCAACGGTAGAGTATCTGAGACACGAATCGTGGCCCATTGGTTGACTGTCTTAAAGGACATTGAGCCCACATCTCCCCTTGAAAAAAATCTGCTATTTAGAGTTCGACTGGAGTTTGAGATGAGTCCGTCTATAACAATGGATAATCCAGAAAAGAGCAAGGGGGTGCAGAGAAGCTGCGGGAGAAAAGACGCAAAAGCCTACAAGTGGAAGCAGCAAAATATGCGAAAATCACAGAAATGTTTGCCACCACCACAAGTTCAATTGCAGATACTGGTGGAGGGCCATCAACATCTATCATGGTGGGCCGCTATGGCCAAAAATGCCAGGGCCGTTTTTTGGTCCCAGTCAAGCCCTGCCTGGAGGTACAAGTCGACAGTGTTAACCACTAAGCCCCTGTGGAACTGTGTGAGGTCATGAAACTCTTTGTATTCATAAATTTTATCTTATTAATTTCTTATCCAATTAATAGACATTTCATTTATCATTCATTCATCTCATTATTATCTAGACACATTTTTCTCACACATACACACTTCAAAATATTTTCTTTTCTAAAAAATTTTCCTTTCATTTTTGTGTAGCTGCTTTGAGACAATGACCATTGTTAAAAGCGCTATATAAATAAATAAATTTAATTAATATTAGAAAATGAACTGTGTAGAAATTTTAAAGCATAACTGAAAATGATGATTGGTGATCCACATTTAAATTAAAATGTTACATGTTATTTTAGTAATTTTTACTATAATGATACAGCAATAAATGAGCAAATTTACCCATGTCTCTTCTTAAACCAAACAAATCTGCATTGTGTCTAAATTGTGGATTAATGTTTTAATCTAGACTGCTGGTAAATACAAACAATAACTTGTTTTTCTGTTACGGTTTGTGTTGATTATTGATTAGCTTACTAAACTTTGAAATATACCCATTAATTATACTCTTTAAACATATTTAATTTAAACCAGAAATTTACCTGTAAAGTAAAAACCCACCATAGACAACTTGCATATTAATCTTTATGATTAAACAACTTGCATAACTTCCAAGTATATTTTGTAAGCTAACAAAAGCCCTGGTTGATTTCTATTTTTCAATAAGCTTTTCGTCTTTTTCATTTGGGTAAGTTTCCTACATTTCTCACAATGCCATATGTCTGTTTACAGTACCTGCTGAAAGGTTCCCCAGTGGGATTTGCCTCATCTTTGCCTGAAATGAACAATGCAGCAATTGTTGATACAGCCTACTCTACTGCAGAAATCTTCAACCCTGGACGGCCGGTGTCCAACACAGCTGGATGATTCTTCCAACACAGATTATTCAAATAATCTGTTACTTACTCAGATTAGTTGGCGTTTAGATGTTGGCGAATAACTGGACACTGACCATCTACGACTGAAGTTGAATATCCCTGCTTCACTCAAACAGATATGGTTACATCTTTTGTGACAATATGGCAGTCAACGCCATCACACTCATCTCATACCTGTCTAATCTCTGCTGTAACTCAGCAACAACTGTCATGCTGCACTTAGGACCTTTGAATCCAGCATTTGCTGGATTTCTCAGTAAAATGACATTAAATTAGAAGTCAACAGTAAAACTTGATCACTATCCCTTGATAATTTTTCCCCGCAAGTTTAGCAAGCCTAATGGAAATTGGAATAATAATAATATGCTGTAAATAATATCTATAAATAATTTCTTTTGGGCATTTAACTGGATCAGTGCTGATTCTGTAAACGATTGAATTAAGCTGTATTTGAAAATAATCCAAACCAATTTATGAACATACCATGTACATTTCATAGGTGATTCACATACTGTACCTATGCTGTTATATTGCCTAGGGGCACTTAACTGAAAACTCAAGTTTCCTTCTTGCTCAACTTTACCTCATGACCCCATTAACAGCTGTGTAAGATTAAGTTTTTCAATAGGGGTACTAAACTGGAAAATGGTCAACTGCCTATGTACCTATGCTAGCAGTGTCACCTTGGCACACAACCACTAGCTTTATGAGTGTAAAGAAAAAAAGTGCCAACCAACAAATTAGCACAACAATCACGAATATATACACCTTGAATTTCTCACTATGAAGACTCTTAATGAATTTCTGTGTAGACTTGTCCTTTAAGCCTACTGTGCTTTTTTCTATAAATACTGGCTTTATTATAAGGTCTTCCATATCATGAAATAATTTGCAAAGCATTCAGTCGTACAAATGATTAACATATTTTTAAGTCTTTTATTAATGGACCTGTGGATAAAATAACAACCACCATTAGTTATGGACAGCGTAACATGCTACCGAACGAAGCTTACCAATCTCGTGCCAGTCAGAAAATTCTGATAATACTGAGCATATTAACATGTATTCCTTAATTTAAAAAATAATTTAAGAGGGTAAGCATTACATTTTTGTCTCATTGGTTCCGAGAACAATTCCCATGAGACACTTAAGAGCTAACAGTGGTCTAGTGCAACAGCTCTTCAAATTCTATTTACAGCATTTTGAGAGGTTAGCAATTGGTCCTTATATCCATGTTATCTTCAAGAGTCAAAGTCATCCACTTATAAATGGAACTGCCAGTTACTACAGTTCTATCTGCAAGAATGTGCTTCCATAGAGCGTTTCACATCATGTTAGTCCAAGTAAATAGTCAGACAATTCCATAATTACACACATTTTTGGGATGCTAAATAACTGGCTTATTGAGCTTTTAAAGATTTAACCTGAAAACAATTTGAAATTTAACATGCCTGCCTGCTTAATAAAACAGCAGATTTCTACACAGAACAGAACCTCCTTACCGAAAGACTCCAGTGTTTTTAAACTATCCCTTCTGTAGCATATGGGTAAGGATTACAAAAAAATTAAATAAAATGTGAAATTTTTTCAGATACTTAACAGAAGTCTAAAGATATGTTTTTCATCGATAAACATTAACTCAAACTTAAACTCTCTTACTCGTACTACACGTAAATTATGTTCTAAACTGGGGATAAATTATTATTGGGATTTCTAGAGAAAATTTTATTTTGGGAAATTGTAGGAAAATTGAATCAACCCACATAACAGTTTTTCTTATGGCTCAGATTTGTCTCGATCATGTAATGGCTGTAGTTTCATTCTGTATGTTCACTTTACAGGAATCAGTCTTTAATTATAGGTGTGCGTTGTCGGAAGGGGTTTTCCGGGCTTTTTACCAGGACAGAAAATTCATATCTGTCGCAATCAGAAGCAGTTAAAGAGGAGAAGGTTAAAAACACTGGAGTGTTTATAAAACCAGCCATTTAAACATTTATGTTAGGGTACTTAAAGTGAAGGAAAGGGCCAGGACAGCGCCCACACTAGCGGGAACATACTCATACTCGACTGATGTATGATGCATGAGTAAATACCGCTGTGCTGCTATCATCCTACACACGCACGCACACATCCACATAGAAAAACGTCACAGTTTACCATTACGCATTCATAATTCCTGCACACAAACATCATATTTCACGCGTATTCTTTTTTTTTTTAACTGAAAATTGCGGACAATAAATAGAACAGATTAATAAATAAAAATGAAGCAAAAAATAAGAATGATGTCCATTCATCCTGGAAAAAAAAAAGAAAGAAAAAGAAACCACACTGTGGCTCTTGTGATTATTTCTTAGTGCAGTGTTACTGTACCCAAGAGCAATTCCAATCGCTGTTCGACACTCCCCTCACTCATCCATCCTCGTTTCCGAGTCCCTGCATATAAATTATTCACAATTTTCCTGTCATAGTACCATTAGGCTCATCTAACTACTATATGCTTAGAAATTCCCCCTCCATCCTTATGATTAATCCTTGTACACAGTCTGCTGTCCGTGCCCCCTCTCGTCATGCATAATATGTCTCCGTACATGGATCCTCCTCACTCGTCTGTCTCCACCCCCCGCACAAGCCCCATCTTCTTCTGACTGACCCAGGCCTGGAGATGAGACACCACCCGAGTCCAATAAACCCATGCCTCTTTGGCCTGACCCCCGGCCAGTCTCATAGATCAGTATGTTTAGGGTTTCTTCAAAAATGCGAGCTTCTGGGAACTCAACCTACGAGGACAAAGCAAACCACAGACAATGATAAGTGAGCGACATACAAATAAGAGATCAAACTTGAAAGCAAACAAATAACAGTGAACCAGTGTATGCATGGTCTTTGCTTACTTTGGTCTGTTTTTTCTCAGTAGCATAAACGATGGAGGTACAGCAAACCTCTGCGATCTTGCGTCCTTCCCCATAGAAGGACCAGCAGCAGATTTCATCTCCGAGCACGTCTTTAATGAAAAGCACTCTGCCGTTGAAGCGGAGCCCCAGTTTATCAAACAGCTCGATGTTCTTCAGCAAGTTGTCGTCAGAGTTGCTGAAAAATCAATGAGGGGGTTTTAGAAATTTTATGCACATACTACAAGAATAGTTTTAGTCATCCCCATCATGTTAACGTCTCATACAGATTTACATTCGTAAAGACATGCCACTTCCAAGGTAGTACATAAAATTAACTGAGTTGCTCAATCCTTGGAATTTATGATTGGTACTCTCATAACATACAAGTCCTGAAAAAGCTAATATTTACTATTAGTATTTAGAGGTAAAGAAGCACTGGTCAAACGTCCTGTGTCTGGAAGTAGTCAGTTTTGATCAGCCATAATCATGCTTGCCCCTGGTAAATGAGTGGCATACATGTCAATAGTGCTTCACTCTGAGTGATTTATGCCGCTCCCTAACAGTTTATGATTAGCAAGCCTTAGCGTGTTGGTAACCATCATATAATTTTCAAATGGATTAAAGTTTTTAAAAACTTTAAGAAAGTAACTTACAAAGTCGTGTAACCTGTAACATGCCGTTTCGAAGAAAACAAAGTTATTTCCATGTTTTTCTATGAACATACCATTGGCTTTTCCATTTAAGAAAAGACAAAACATTTTGTGTTCCTTCAAAATCGGCAGGATCGGCATGTCAGACTTGAAAAATGTAAAATCTTCAAATGGCTGCTTGTTTATCACAGTGCAGTGTAACACATTTTCAGGAAAGGGCTTTCCGCCATCTTCTGCATACAGTACATGAGCTCCAGCAATTTGGTTAGCGTCACTCAGGGTTATCAGGAAATGAACAGAAGGCATCCCACCCACCACTTGTAATCTAAAGGTTCGCCAAAGAAAACACCTCTATGATATAACTTATGCGTTGAGTGCATATGTGCTGACAGTACCTGGTATATGAATATTTATTGTTCCCTCTATTATTCTGCAACTTCACCACAGGCTGAAACAGATTTAAAACAAATTTCAGATTTCCGAAATTATTCTGCAAGATTACTTCACAAGCACTAGTGGATGCCTGTGTTTACAGAATGCCAAACATTTTCTTTCACCTTCATGCAGGTGGCGATCATCTGCTGTTCCTCCTTGGCAGAGGTGATCATGGGGATGCGACAGCCTCCCTCATAGATCTCACTGCGTTTCTACAGGATGAAAAAAAGTATTCACACCTTGAAAGAGACATCCTAATTTCTGTTAACTGCTGTAAGACAAGTGAAAAAAATATGTATTACTATTTTAACAGCATCTTTTTGCTGAAACAATGGCTGCGGTTTTAGAAACAATTATCACGTCAAGTTAACACATTAATTTTAGAAAAGTATGTTGCCACCTTCCCCACTAACTGGAAGCTTCAACACTGAAACAGTTAACATGAACTGGCATTCAGAGCAGTAGCTTAAATGGTATTGCATGTAGACAATATGGACAAAAATATGCGAACACCTGACCATCACACCCATATGTGCTCGTTCCAAAACCAACACAGAATTGTTTTCTCCCAACGCTTTGCTGCTTTCACTCTTCTTTAACCCGGTCTTCATGAACCAGAACCATGCACAAGGGCATTGTGTTGTCCCTTTTATTTGAAGCGAAAGAAAATCTTAATGCCACAACAAACAAAAACATTCAAGATATTGTGTGTACACAACTAACCAGAAACAGTTTGAGGATAGCTCATATGTGGGTGTGACAGTCAGGTGTCTTCAAACCTTTGGATGTATAATGTGCACAATGTAAACACAGTATGAATCACACAATCCAAATGTTCCTTGAGTACACATAACGTCATTCTGATCATGCTATTCAACAAGTATGTCAGCTCATGTTGCCTGTATCTATTTTACAATATTGATTATAGCGTTGATGGACGATTGTGCAAGGAGGCTGACCTGCAGTGTGGAAAGGCAGTGCTGGATGAGACCCTGCACTCTGTAGTACTGTGCCTCCTTCAGTACCTCTTCCAGTTCCCTCTGGCTCTCAGGAAGTGGCACTGTGCCATCGCGTAGGAAGTTCAGCACCACAGGGAAATGGCGCCCACACCTGTCCAACACAACCCAGCCTGGAGAAAGAGAAGATGCCCCAAGCTGAGCTAAATACTTGCTACACAGTGCAAAATGAAACAGTCATGCTCTTTAGCCCAAGAACGAGGGCCAAAAGATTCTAGGTATCTTTAAGAAATCTCAGTCACATATTAACTGGCATAAGTGCAAAACAAAGCTGCAATTCCACAAAAATTCATCCAGCAATTGACAGAGACATGAGCTAATATGTAGTGGCTCTCATAAATATACAGTTAATAATGTTCCCTAAATGGGTGCTTTATCATAATTGGCACCCTTGGTATATCAGAGAAAAATAAATCTTTGTTGCCTCAATCTCACATTGCCAATCACTCTCACTCATTCTCTATACCGCTTCTCCTTTACACAGTCACAGAGACCTGGAGCCTATCCCAGGCTTAATTAAATGTAACCAATTACTTATAATATTAATTCTCATTTAAAAACCAAGCACAGCATTTAAACAATACGAAAAAACTTGTTTTGATACAACAGTTAACATTTAACTGAGCAGCACATACAATATCTCTATTACAATTATTTCTAAACAAACTTAGAAAATAATTCTCTAATACCACACAGGATGAAAATGTGTAAATATTTCAGAGTGCAAGATATGTAGGATTATAAAAAAGGGCGACGTTTGACCTTCTCAAATACCACCAAAGTCTCAAAACTCGACTTGACAGTTATATTTGCGACAAATTTGCGATCGTGGTGTTTTGAGACTTGTGTAAGTTTTAATGAGGTATGAGATTAATTGGATGAGAGAGTTTGGAGAAAAAGGCCGATCAGAGGCTTTAAACGCACTAGCTTTTTGATAATGAAACGCTATAAAAATGTGCTTCTGTTGTGCCATTCAGAAGTTTCAGCACTCTGTAAAGAATAGATTATGTTTGAGGCTGATCTGCCCAACACCGATCATGGCCAGTCAAACTGAAAACCAGTCAATTCTGGTCACTGGCTGATCAACCGGTTCATCTCTATTGTAAATATGAAACAAAAAATGGAACAAAATGAAACAAAATGGGAGATCGAGTTTCTCTCACAACCTCGTCGGTATAAAGAACCTCTGCTTTAACTGCAGTACACACCTTTTAGGAAAACAGAACCAAACCTTATCACAATGACCACAAATGACACACTGGCTCACCTTCTAAATCGATGGTCACCTCCATACTGCCGTCACATATCCTTCTGAGGAGGCTGTCCTCTTTGCTGAGGGTCTGGACTGTGGTGTAATGCAGGGATCCACCAACGTTCAGCTTCACATACTTACTGCCAGCCAGACCTGGTCCTACCTTCTTCTCTACGCCATGGCTGGGGGTTGGAGGGGCACAACTGGGCTCCGGCACCACGTTCCCATCAGAAGCTTCAGCAGACATCAGGAAAAAGCAGTTCTACCCTTGTAATGCTCTGCCTACAGATTAAACATAATGGATCAGAAAGAAAGCACCAGCACTATGAAAACCAGCTACAGTTTTAAGAAGAAGGGAAAAAAAAAACCTTAGCCAACACCAGCGTTGTAAGGATAGTGAGGTTAATCATCGTCGCATCAGGGATCATAAACAAGACGCACAAAAGACGTCAACGCCCAGGATAAACCACAATAAAACTCAGACACAATGACTCATTCTGGTGCTATTCTTAGTAGTCTTGAGATAGATATAAAACCACCAGCAGCCCTGGGGGAAAATACACACAACCACTCTGCAGTCAGGATCATTAGTTAGATAGATAGCTATCATTTAGGCCTGGATAAAATTTAATACCTCTTTCCTCTTTGAAAAGGAATCAATCAGTACGGGTGGAGAGACAGTGACAGATCTCACTAGCCAACTAGCTAGCTAGCTAATCTCAGGATAAATTACACTATATCAACGTTACTTATTTATGTACAGCCCACTCTTTCTGAAAATACACAACACAAGCAAGCATAAGAAACAACACCCAAACCATAATTAACTAGCAAACACGCACAATTTAAACCGTGCTAGATCACTTTAATTCTCTGGCTAATGTTGTGGATGTTGATGGATGTGTCATGGCGGAACTAAATGCTTACCGAGCTGCGTGTCGGAGTAAGCGCCCTGAAGCTCTAACACAGCAAAACAAAAAATAGTTTACGTTTATTTCCCTCCATGAAACGTAAACTATCAAAATTTCTGTATTTTTAAATTTGGTTTTGCGTCAGCGTTCAAGCATTACTCGCTTCCTCTTGAGTACTTTCCATGGGGAAGGAAACTCTTCAGGCGATTGGTGAAAACGCACGTCTGTCATTTCATGTGGCGCCGCCTTTCACCATGTATAGAAGCACGCGCAGTAACGACGTACGAAGTAATGTACTGCCGTACTAAATAGTATGCTATGAAAATAGTGTATATGGGTAGCTATGAAAACGCAGAGCTGCATATATTAGGCATACTTTGTAGTAGGGTAGGACGCACTTTGGGCATCGCCTGAACGTTGCACGTGCACGCTATTGGGACCTGATTTCCACCAATCATGAGAGCTGATTTATGTAGGTCACTGTTTTGTTTTTGTTCCGGGAGTTTAAAGCAGTATTGTGAATATGAAACTGTATTAAAATCTAATGATTATTTAATTAATTTTGAATCTTATAATAAGTAAAATGGCCTAAGATAATTCATTCATTCATTTTCCATACTTGTCATTGGTGGCTCAGTGGTGGGGTTTCTTGCCTGCCATGAGGAAGACCTGTGTTCAGTTAAATTTAATCAGTAATTAATTAATTAAAAAAATTATAATAAATAAGATGACACACCCAATGCCCGACCCCCAGCCACTGGATTCAGTGCTGGTGTAACCGGTCACTCCAGTAAAACTTTAGTCTGCGTTGTGAATCAGACACGGGACACAGGTGGCGGTTCACTGGAAGCATTTAATCTGACACTCTGACACAAAACAGAACAAACAGCCTGAGTGAGTGAGAATTGTGAGCCCGTGTTTTCTCTTCCAAACAGTTCCATCAGGAAAAGGGAAGAGGAGGGGACAAAACAGGAAATTGTACTGGCTTTAGGTAACATCACAGGATTTAAAGGGGAAAGGACTCATCTCAGGCACTTATGTCAGGTATAGGAAATGAACAATTTTGTGTAAATTCTAACAGTTTAACAGGTTCATTTCTATACCTGTTACACTGGTCCCAAGCACTGATCATATGGGAGGGTTGTGTCTGGAAGGGCATCCAGTGTTAAACGTGTCCCAAGTTGATGTGCAGATTGGATGGTCTGCTGTGGCAACCCCTTGATGGGGGCAGCCAAAAGACTAATGACAACAACATTCATCTTTTATACTGCTTATCCTGTGCACAGGGTTGCAGGGGGCTGGAGTCTAAACCATGAAACAGGGCACAAGGCAGGGTACAGCCTGGAGCTAATCCATCACAGGACACACACACACACACAACGGGCGATGTGGGAACACCAGTTAACCTAATCTGCATGTCCTTGGATTGCAGACCCCAACAAGCCTACTGTACCTAGTGAAAACCCAACAACCACGGGGAGAATGTGCAAACTCCATGCACACAGGCAGGAATTGCACTTTTGACCCTGGAGGCACGAGGCCGCAGTACTAACCACTACGCTCAGTCAGGTGGTCAATAATGGGTAATGGATTATTTATACTTATCAAGTGTCATGGCCTTGAAAAGGCCTATGACGGACCTTCATTTTGTTTTACTGTATTAATAAAAATACACTGTCATCCTAAGGCCCCAGTAAAATTTGTCATCAAAGACCGTGACCTTCCTTGTGTTATTGTGATCACATTATTACATTTATTATATAAATTTTAATTATATTATATATTATATAACAATTATTATGTAAATAAAATTATTAGAAATGCTCATTTGACTTGCAATCCACTCTACAGAATGTCTGGTCTGACTGTCAGTACATTTTATAATCATATTTCACAGTGAAAGGTAACTTAATTATGTATTAATAATAGGTCACTAACAGCTTGGACACCCAGAATGAGACAGGGATACCAGCCCAAACAGGCCTCAGGGCACATATACAGTAGTATACTGTACATTCACACACCTAGTGGCAATTTATAAGGAAGGATATAGGATTGTAATATAGTATTACTTACAGTAGAATTATGTTTATATGGAAGGGATAAAATTCCACTACTAGCAGTTCAATAAACTATAGAACTATACTTCTAAAAAAAAACTATAAATAAAAGTGTTTTACCTGTTTTCCATCTGAGTAAATGATTATATAAGACATTCATTAACTTCAGCAAAGGCAAATGTTCTAAATGTTATATTGTATACTGTATTTTATATTTATGACCATGGCTATTCACAACAAAAATAAGACAAGCCTTCACCATCCAAGAGACCTTTATTTATTCTTAAATCTTAGCAAATAAATTATGCCTTCATGACAATATATTATGTTGATTAATAAATAATATGAACAATTGAATATTAGTAATACTTCAATGCAACCGAGTCCACAGCTAGACTCCAAGTATGGCACAGTGGAAGAGACAAAAATTCACCGCTTAATAGTAACAACAAACCATGATTCAATTGAAAAATAACATTATAAAAAGCAGTTCAGTTTAATACTGCAATCACAGCAAGCAGCTGATTTTTTTTCTTTATATTTTTGTCAACATAGTGCATATGCAACAACATCAACTCTGATAAACAATGATAGTAAGGATAATTGTTTGAATGAATCCTAAGCTGAAGCAATAAAATATACAATCGTTGCGTGCCCTAAGCATGAAAGACATTCCACCCTTTTAATCCCATAGTCATTCAACATTAAGCAGAAAGAGATTTATAAGAAACAGCAAAGAACATTATGAAACGCTGGCATTATTGGTCATTATTACATTATAAATGTAGGAAATACTATGGCAACTTGTGAAACATGGTTCTGACGTCACATTATGGGATGTCAATATGGCACTGGATCGTTGGCACTGGATCAGTTTCGTATACATCGGTTTTGTATACATAATATCTAATCAAAATATTTACATTCAACATATTGTGTTTTTTCATGTGTGTATGTACTGTATGTGTACAGGAGTATGAGTATAGTGGTATCATGTTTTTGTTCACGTGTTATGTGTGTTTGTGTGTGCTCCTGTCTTTTGTATTGTTCACTCCCCACGTGAAAAAGTTCTCTCTCTCTCGCTCTCTCTTTCCTTCACACCCCACAAGTTGCTGACTCACCCTTGAACTCATACCCTTTTGAGCCTCATTCTCAGCATCACTACCTTGATCGCTTTTAAGTCCCTAAGGCACCTAAAACGTATCTGATCATGAGAAACCATACACTCACGTTTAATCCATTTTACTAGGGATGCACCGATACCATATTTTGTCAGACCAAGTATAATTACTTATATTTGGAATTCCATTTGAATTGCTAATACAGAGTACCGATACCTCTGTCCCAGAGTACAACATGAACAGAACTTTTTTGGAATTCCCCATGTCATCAAATACGCCTGCTATGGCCTTTCTAGCGCATGGACCTAGAACCTGCTTTGCATGTAGAGCGACTATTTGCGGAGTAACGTCCTCATTAATCCACTGTGCAGTTAAACTGATGAGAGACACTGGACCGGACTATCAGTGATGAAATGTCCTGCAACAAGCTGGTGATGTGCTGTTTTTTTGCTCTAGGGATTATTTTTCAGGTAAGGAAAAATTACTACATGCAATTGTGCTTACTGAAAAATCCATATACTGTATATTTACATTATTTATCTTATTGTTAATGTTTAGCAGTAAAAAAAATCTTTTGGGAGTGGGGCAGAAAATTACCAATTTTTTATTATGGTCTCTTTGTAGATTGTCAATACCATGTCAAATTCTCATAAATAATGATGTCAGATCAATTTCATGCACCTATGCAAATAAGCCTTTTCCGAGCTGAAGTTAAATAATTTTTGTATATCAAACATAATAAATATTTTGTCACAGAACACAGTCGTTGTCAGCCTGTCAGATTAGTAAAACTAGACTAGACTAGAGTAAAGAGAGAAGCACTTAGTCTTACTTGTAATCTTATATCTTGTAAGCTTAATCTTACTTGACCTTGCTGACAATAAACTTAGAGTGGAGAAAACCCAAACCCATGATTGCTGTTCCTGCAGTGCACTTTTTTCTTTCTTTTTTTTTTTACATGCATCCATATAGGAACCTCTGCAGTCCAACTAGGGACCGTGAAGGCCAATGAAGACCACTGTATTTATTACCGTTTTTACGACCATGGTTGGACCTCCAGTCAACACTCACTCATACATTCACACACTATGGGCAAGGCCAATTAACCTACTCTACATGTTTTTGGATTGTGGGAGGAAACCAAAGAACCAGGGGGAAACCAAGCAAGCACAGGGAGAACATGCAAACACTATGCACGTTCGAAACTCAAAACCAGGACCTGGATCTGCAAGGCGACAGTGCTAACCATTAAGCCACTGTGCTGCCAGTTTTTTTTTTTTACCACCACAAAAATAGTTCCACTTTCTCTCAACGCAGGTGTCAACAGGGACCTTTGGAGGAAGAGGGGCTGCACATAGCGGCTGTGTAGTGAGCTTTCTGCGGTGAACTGGTATCGGTCCTGTAGTATCAGAACAATTTCACCAATACATTAGATGGATACCTGATTCTGGTATTGGTATCGGTGCATCTCTACTTTTAACTATTTAACAGTCTCTTCTCTCTCAACACACAACACACACACACACACACACTGACACCGACACACGCACACTGTTACATGAGTCAGCAACGAGCAAGAGAGATACTGAAAATAGAGTGAAAAAAAGGAACGGTATAGTTGTTAAAGGACTGCAAGTGAGAGACAGACATAATATCCTTCATTCATTTTCTTTTCCATCCTTAGGTTTTGATTTCTTTCTTGTATGTTGCTTCAGATGGACACCTCGTACTCCCTTGTGTCCTACAGAGAAACAGAACAAACAGATCCACATGATTGCTTCAATCAGAAGAAATTGTACAGAAAAAAGCATCATCTGAGTGTCTACAAAAATGTCCTTGTGAATTTACAGTGGGTGCTTTGGAGATGTTCGACCAACTTTATAGAAAGAAATACATATAAAAGAAATAAATAAATTACTTTTTTTAAATAGTTTCTCTAGATGTCAGACATACATCCTTAAAACATGTCAGATTAATTAATATGTACTATTGATTAGCCTGATTCCCTAATTACTGTATATATTTGTTCACTGTAAACAGGAATTTTTTTTTTTTAATGGTAACTGACTTAGTCTTGAGACAGAAGCGTGTTAATTGACATTCATTCATTCATTTTCTGTACCGCTTTATCCTTATATACAGGGTCGCGGGGGCCTGGAGCCTATCCCAGG
>JAOTQY010000023.1:18327223-18338497 GCA_026413445.1 Dolichallabes microphthalmus | reverse complement strand
GCGGTGATTTCAGTAGGCGGTCTCCTCCTCGCTCAATGTGATCTCGCTGCTAAACCGCTGACGGAGCAGATTGATTCGTGGGATCCGGAAACGTGAAGGATAGCGTGCAGCGCCATGTAGGCGGAGATTCCTTCTTTCTCCAAACTCTACGTCGGGGGAGGGGGTGATGGAGACAGAGATCCCCGAGGCAGAGTTTCGAGAAGGAAGGACTCTACGGCTACGACCGCAAGTTCTCACATTTTTAGAGCCATCCAATCGGTTGGCACGCTCGATCATCGCTGATGGGTTCGAGTACTCGATTAATCGAGTACTCGTGCACATCCCTACTTCGTAAGAAGCATTTCAAGGTCCTGGAGTGGCCTAGCCAGTCACCATAGAAAATTTTTGGAGGGAGTTGAAGATCCGTGTTGCCCAGCGACAGCCCCAAAACATCACTGCTCTAGAGGAGATCTGCATGGAGGAATGGACCAAAATACCAGCAACAGTGTGTGAAAACTTACAGAAAACGTTTGACCTCATTGCCAACAAAGGGTATATAACAGAGTACTGAGATGAAATTTTGTTATTGACCAAATACTTATTTTCCACCATAATTTGCAAATACATTCTTTAAAAATCCTACAATGTGATTTTCTGGATTTTTTTTTTCTCTTTTATACAGTAGTTGAGGTATACCTACAGTATGATGAAAATTACAGGCCTCTCTCATCTTTTTAAGTGGGACAACTTGCACAATTGGTGGCTCACTAAATACTTTTTTGCCCCACTGTATAATATAGACATACTAATGTTGATAAAGTCCCCTGTTTTTTCTTTCTTTCTTTCTTTCTGATATTGGTTTTTTTTTTCGTTCTTTATACTGTTTCTTTTATTTTATTCTTACTAACACACTAGGATAACATAGCAACTACAGTACCTAACAACATAGCAACCACATGGAAATCCATAGCAACAAACTAACCAAATCCCCAACAACCCCCTTGAACACCATAGCAACCACCTGGCAACATGTTTACAACTGCATGAAACAATAATTTTTGCTTTCTCTTATTATTTTTCTTTCTTTCTTTTAAATTATTTCAGCATTTTTGCAAGCGGTTTCTCAATGAGGTTGATGTGTAACAGACATTTTTTATTTAAATGTATACTACTTGAGAAGCCCCTAAGAGGTTTTCCTTAATGAATGTTATAAGTTAAAATTGTGCAAATAATTTGTGTTGGGTTATACCTTTGCATACAGGCTCACTCTCATTCCAATGAGGGTCACTAGGGTCAACACACTCCATGACCCCGGATCCTTGTTCCATGACAAAACCAGGGGAGCATGAGAAGGTTACTGTTGTACCAATAGGGAAGGTGATGTCGCTGCTGCTAAAATTCCCATGAGGGACATAGGGTTCATAACAGTGCTCACCATCAAATGCTGTGGAGGTGAAACACAATGGACAAACACGGTAAACTAAATCTTTGAATTCACATAACTATACTCCTCTGACTATCTGACTTGTGGACCATTAACCTAAGAAGAAACTTCATGGTGCTTAAGTCAAACATGAAAAGTGTTTATAAGAGGTGAGAAAGACAGTTCTTTTTATGTTCTCTCTCTCTACCTCTTTGTCTCTATTTCTCACCTTCATAGCGAAGTGCCATCAACAGAGGGATGGATGAAGAGTCGGCTGTTAGTTCCAGATACAGAGATGATCCTTCGCTCACTATCCCACGCTCTGGAACATCGTCCAGATCCGAATCAAAAAGAAGGGGCATGTTAGAATTATTCCCACTGCGAACAATCAGCCTGAAAGAGAAACAGGCACATACACAGGTACAGATCAACATTGTTTTTAGTGGGACAGTCTTTCAAGATTGCAGAACAATGTGTTACAGAACAACTAGACAGATGAACAGGATAATAAACGAGGATACAATGGAAAAACAGCAACAACAACAAAAAAGTAACCTAATTTCACCCGCACAAATCCTATTTTACATTTCAAGATCATTAACCAGTTATACAGTAAGCTGAAGTATTTACAAAGAAAAATATGTAATATATTTCATAAAGAAATAATAAAACAGTTTTGCTTCCTGAACCATTTCTTTCATCAAAGTCATAAAATTGCCTTGTATTGTAACATATAGGAAGAGTCATAAAAACTAATACATTGGCTATCTAAACATACGTATATACACAAATACACACAAATATATGTATATAAAGAAAATTCCAGCTTGGCTGTTTTAAAATCTTTACAGTACATGCATGTTAAACCCCATTTCCTGACCAAAGCGCCAGACCTGGAATCATTGCTGAAGGCTAATAGGAGATATTGCCTTTGTAATAAATATTCATGAACATATGTTACGAGACTATAAATAGCTAATCATTATAAAGATTAAGAATTTCCTCCAGAGTCAGCCATTCATTCATCTTCAGTAATTGCTTTATCCCGGTATATCTGGGGCCCAGTCTGGGAATATACCCTAAATAGGATGTGTTGATCAGCTCTATTTCCTAATGGATTTTTGTATGTTTGCCTGCTGTGGTGCAGCTGTCCATTTCAATCATTTGGCACTGGTAAGATTATTTGATTTAGTCACAATAGTATCAGAAAAATTACCAAAGTTCACCTGTCAATGGGTTGATACCCTTAATTCTATTACAGTACCGTGAAAAAGTATTTGCATCTTCCTGATTTTTTTTATTAGTATATATATATATATATTTTTTGTGATAACTGGCAAAAAGGCCTTAACATAGCTGTGTACGAATTCCACAAGAATTCCAAAAGTCTAGACTTTATTAGGCCACTCTAAAACCTTGATTAAGTTTTTCGAGGAATTCAGAGGTGGACTTGCTGCTGTGTTTCAGATCATTGTCCTGCTTCATAACCCATAATGACTTTCATTGTGGGACACTGGAGTCATAAAAGCTTTAGAAATGGCTTGGTAACCAATTACAGACTGACACTTTGTTTCTCATCTGTTTATTAATTTCTTTAGATCGTCTTGCTTTTTTAGATTTTTTAGCATGCTTCACTATTTAAGTGGTTTCTTGATTCAACAGGTCTGGCAGTAATCAGGCCTCGTTATGGCCCGTGAAACTTAACTCAGATTTAGCAGGGGTGGGGGAAATTACTTTTTCCCTTTCCGGCCACCTAGGTTTTGAGATCTTTTTTTCCCTTAATAAAAAAAAAATTATAATTTAAAATGGCATTTTTTTGTATTTACAAATACAATGGTTATCTTTGTGTAATATTATAATTTGTTTGATAATCTCAATGATTTAAGTGTGACAAATATCCAAAACAAATCAGGAAGGGGCAGATTCTTTGTCATTGTAATCTGTCCTCGAAACTCATTTAAGGCACATACTTGGATATTACAGTACAGTTACACAGTTGAGCAAAATGCACCATCATTCTGCACAGCATACATACCAAAGAGCCTCATTACAATACTGTGTGTTTTTTTTTATGCTTTTGGGGTTGAGCATATTTATTACTTACTTATCGTTGTCTTCATCCAAAGCCATCCTTTCAAAATGGAGGTGCAGTCTGTGGCCTTCCTTGGCCTCAAGCAACCAGTGACAGCTCAAGTTGCTATTGCTGAGGTTACTGCTGGAGGGAACGGTGGGAGAGAGAATACGGCCCACCGTGGCATTTCTGATCCATCCTCCGCATGACACAGCTTTATATAATGCACACAGACACACACAAAGGCACAAATGTATGTCTATTTTACTGTATTAGCGCTAACCGCAAAACAGTACAAAACAGTTGAAGCTAATGATTTAGAATGCTGGAGATATATACTGTACATATAGTCCCTCAGTTAAATGCATGCTTCAAAACCATACCCCTTAGAGACATGAAAATATATACATGCTAGTGCATTTATAGGTGCACTTTTTGGTTTTACAGGAAAACAGGATCCTTGTCCTGATTGGTTGGATGGTGATATCCATCATAATCTGACAGACTCTAGCTTAAAATATCTACAGAATGTTATTAGTTCACATAAAGCGACCTTCAAACGTGTCTTACAACTCACTAACTCCACCTTAAAAAATTTAACCTCTCCTCACCCATACACTGAGGCTCAGGAGTGCTCCAATGGGGTCGGGTGGAGTTGAGACAAGTGGCAACTTCGTGACCTCTGACCTGAAAGCTGGGGTCACAGTGGAAGTGAGCCTGACCCCCAGGGTGAATGTCAGTCACAGTGACACCACCCCCCTCAGGAGAGAGAGGGAATGGGCAGGAGAGAAGGAATGCTGAAAGTAAGTACATGAACAAAACAGAATGCAGTCAATGACCATTCAATAGTCTTGTGGCTAATTAGAAAATATTAATCCTCTTTAAAAGAGCTACCTTGGTAGTGAAGGGTAAAAATGCCATGATTGGTCTGCTTCAGGCTCCGGTAATGAATCTGCACCTGATTTGTTGTACTACGTATCACCTGTCCTTCGGTGATCATGGTCTCATTGGCTAAAAGCTCAGGTACTGAGCCATCCAGTCCCAGAATAGTCAGTGATTCCTCCCTAGACAAGTTCACTTTCTTCACCTGACACACCAGTAAAGTCAATATTAACTTACACTGTATAAAGGTTCATGAACTGCATTTTAAAGTCTAGGGAACTTGCCTCTAGATACTGTAGGTACTGTAAGTAGTGGTCTCTGCACAGCTAATACATATCTAGCCTGAAAGCTACAGGAACCGGCTCATACCTGTATTTCCACCCCATATCCAGGGTATACAGTGATGCTGTATGTGCATTCTAGTGGAGAAAATGGAATTGATGAAGAGAGCTGGTCTGGAGACTCCACTATGCCTTCCATGCCTGTCAGGGTTGCATTACACTGCACTAAAAAGAGAAAAAAGATGGAAGGAAGGAAGGAAGGAATGTAAATGGTCTGTCCAGGTTTTTAGACATTGTAACTTCTTGCACTACCAAAGATTATTAAAGGACAAAATTGAATTTGCAAAATTCCTGTCCAAATAATGACACTGACGGGGCTGACCTTATAATGGCGCTTTACTGTAGTTCCTAATCAAAGGATTCAGTCAACATATTTAAAAGCTAAAACTGAGATCAGTATAAGGTAGACATGTTTTTTTAAAGTCTATATAAATCGTCTAGGATAGTAATAGACTTCACAGATAAAGGATGCAGTCAGTGTTGTGACGAGTCCAGGAACCCCTCAAGGACCAAGTACACTTAAATTAATGTTATATAAGATAGTTGTCATAGCACAGAACAGTCAGTGCTTTGCTACCGTAGATTTCTTGTTTTGTTACTGTTCAGCAAATAATAATGACACCATTTTAAAGGCAGCTCTGCTTTTCCTTCCTCTTTTTTGGCAGTTTCCCAAAAGCAGACTTTGCTGATCAGCAGGACCTGCAGTTTGCTATAAAATGCAGACATTTTCAGAACTGTCCTTAAATTTTTTCCCCCAAAATAATACACCTCATATAGTAAATAGCAGTTGTACACCTCTTGTATGATTTTCATCTGCAGTGTACAAGTTAATTTCTAATGTATAAATGCCAGACAATAAAAAAATCTATAAATATTTTTTTAAATACCTGGTGTATGAACTGTTGTTATTGTTGTGGTGGTAATCAGGGTTGTTGTGGTCTCTTCCTCTGCTGGTGGTGATGTTACACCACCCCTCCCTCCTAACTGGCCAAACTGGGGGGCAGTTGAAGAAGTCATGGCAGTTGTGAGAACACCTGGTGACATTACTGTGGAGTGAGGTTCAACAGACGGGACAGCCTGAGTCGGGTTAGTGGTTGT
Source organism: Dolichallabes microphthalmus (assembly GCA_026413445.1). Taxonomy (NCBI): domain Eukaryota; kingdom Metazoa; phylum Chordata; class Actinopteri; order Siluriformes; family Clariidae; genus Dolichallabes; species Dolichallabes microphthalmus. The sequence continues at coordinate 18,332,703 of JAOTQY010000023.1, read as the reverse complement.
GCCTGAGAGTTCAGAAAAAGCAAGCCATGGACACAAAACAAAGATACACACTACAAAGACACACAGGTGGCTAATGGTCAGTGGTTGTGTTAGCAATTCAGTTCTCAATTCTAGGCTTGGATTGTATTATACTTGGATTTGGCAGTGACATAACTGGTAGAGCATCACTGACAAAAAAAAAATTGGGCTATTTACTTAACAGTTTTCTCATTTAAACTCATGAAGACACAATATGTAGTTAAAGTGGACATAGAAATCTTATTGACCATCCAACTGGGGGGGGAAAGCTTGGCAATATTGTTCCTATCTCCTTCAAGCCAAACTCCATAATGTGATCAATGCTTAGAATTTTAATATCCATGAAAGGGCTGTGTGTTTCTTGAAAAAATCAGTGGGGCAATGTATATAATGTAAAATTAATTATTTTACTGCAGCATAATGCAAAAAATTCAATAGTACTAATGTACTTGGTTTTACATCATGCCTAAATTGTCTTGTTTGGATCAATGTCCATGTCCTTCATAAGCTGAAGTCTCACCTATGTCGCCAGAAGCCTGGCCAAGATACTTCTTACTCAACAGCGCAGCATGGATCAACTCACCCAGGGGGCGGGGATCAGAAGTCATAGTGGGAGGAGCATCTGAATCAGGAGTGAGAAAGGCTGCACCTGAGAGAACAAAGATCAACAAAGAAACAAGAATGCATCATGTTGGGTTGGACACCATCTGACTGATCCAACATTGACTTATTTTTTTATTGATCAGGATGTAAAATGTTATTCTCAAACACATGGAACTTAAAACAGTTCAATCTAAAACACCCATTAACTTCCATTTAAAATATGAATATCATTACCTGTAGTCATGCAAATGTGCATGAGTGTGACACACAGTGTCACAGCAAGAACTGTGGACACCATGGTGAAGTATGAGAAAAAGCAAGCTGAAGCTGAGGAGAAGATCAGAAAGAAAGCAAAATTGTATTATTTTCCAAGAACGAAACACAATATTTTGTCCCAAAACAAGAACGCTACCTTAAGTTAACCCAAGTAGATATGCTTTGGGTGGCTATTCTTTATATTCACCCAATATAATCTCTCAACTTAGCAAACCAGAAAAAAGTTGGCCCAGTCTCTGCTGAACAATGTCAGATGATGACTGGGCACAAAAATGTGTATAAAGCTCCTAGTGATAGCTAACAATGTATATTTTCTTGCTGCATTAATAGGCAAAGACGTTTTTACAATTTTTTTTATGATCTGCAATGTTTGATTGTTTTGTAATTTGTGTTAGTATCACTTTATCACACAATGCAAATCAAATAAGGCAATCAGATCCTAGATTAGGCCGCTGTCTGTTTTACATGGTTACTGCCAAAATTTGTGTTACATATTAAACTGAAAATGAATAACCTAAACTTTAAGCCACACCAAATGTCAGAAAAGTATAAAAGCAACACATAAATGGATTAAACACATATTTGTAAACATAATGCCTTTTACATATTACCTAAGAAATATGTACCTCTTTAAGAGTCACAGGGGGGCCTGGAATCTCTTACACAGCAAAATTCCCAGCGTTTGCGTTACCCGTGTTTATATATGTCCAGTTGGACTCATAAAAACTGTTGAAAGTGTTAAATTAACAATGGGGGTTTTTATGGAGCTCAGCGCATAAGACTGGATCAGTGCCAACACAATTCAGACTTGTATGCAAACATCAACTCACACAGCCAACCACAATCTACAGGCAATCATGAAAAGCCAACTAGCCACTGCAGAAACTGTACTATGGGAGGAACTGAAATCCCCAGAGGATTCTACACACTTTTTTAAAAATAATTAATCTGGTAAATATTGAAATAAGTAGCCATTGTTTCTGTACTGTATATCTAAATGTAACGGCATGATTTAACAGAAACCATACCAAACTATGGTCTGTTTACAAAGTCAACACTACATCAATAAACATTGCAAGTAAGGAATAATTGTGGAGCTACTATAGTATAAAAGCTAATGTACTGCAAATTTCTGTATGTAAGACCAGCCACGATGTCGAATCAAACATGCAATAAATTCATTAATTAAAAGCACCCCAATCTGGCAACACATTGCGCGGCGCGGATCTCGCCGAGGACATATGGTAAAGATGACACAAGGCCTCCACCTTTTCTTATCTGGCATCAGTGATGTCACCTCCTTGCTGCGATTAGCGATCAGTCGTTACGACTCCTAATAACGACCCTCTGGCTCCTGCAATCTGCCGACTGGGATTAAGATACGGCGCGGGGCCTTGTATAAATAAATGGAGGATTATAAGAATACTAATTGCACGTATTTAATTAAATAATTAAACAAATAAATAAATAACAGAAGCTGACGGTTGTGTGTGACGCTCGCGCGTTTGTGAGAGAGAGAGAGAGAGAGAGAGAGACGTTGCTGACGCGGCGGGCATAAACCTCACATCCCTCTCTCTCTTCATTTATGAGGCTCCCCACTTCTCCTTCTTCTGCACCCTGATATGCGCTTGGAACCCGACGTCCTCCACCACCTCCTCCTCCATCTCCTGGCCTTCAAGTCTTCTGCAAACATCTCCTCGCAAGAACGCATCAGCACCTAAACACTTACGCGTAAAATAAGGCCTGAGAAAAATGTGGGATGTGCTCGCTCTGAGCTCGACCATGCATCGTTATGCAGGTTGCTGTCAAGCGCAAACACCTCGACTCTAATGCATTCAAGGCAGTCTACAGCGAGGCGACGAGCAGAAAACACTGACCAGACTGCTCACCTTGTACTACACGTCGTCTCCTTATGTGTAATTTTTTATTTTATTTATTTTTGACAAGTCTAACCCTTACTATAAAACAGCTCTTATGGTTTTTTCCCCTCCTCCTTGTCTGTCTCTCCGTCTCACCAGAAATACCAGAAGAGTCCTCTCTGCGCGTTTTAGATAATCAGCTCGCTCTTGGCGCCCTTAGCATCCATAGGGATGGATGCGGGCTCGCCGGGGTTGCCAGCACCTTCAAATAACGAATTAAACCATCGGGTTCTCTCACCTTGTCGTCCCTTTCTTCGGTGTTTAATATCCCAAGTCCAAGGGATCGGCGCTTATGTGGGTGGAACGGCCATAAACGTCCCGTGTTGTTTGATGCGTCGATGTGTAGCCCATCTACTGCTTCTATAATAAATCGCGCCACCCGGTGGCGGAACAGTGATATTGCGGTTAATCACCAGCCCCTGTCCAGGGTGTGAAGTGCTGAAATCCGTCGGGTTTTTTTTTAAAGAAACAAGAAAAAAAAAGAATCTGTGCGCAGATTTATTTTTATTTATTTATTTTTTTAATAAGGCGCGTAAAGTGCACTCCGTAAAAGTGCACGGAAATGACAGCCCCACTGTACACTCGGCGCTGCAGCGCGCGCGCGCACACACACACACACTGTCTCACTCTCTCTCACACACACACACACACACACACACTCGCTCACTGGCGGGGAAAACACGGAAGGGGGGAGGCGGAAAGAGTGAGGGGGCAAAGATATACCGAGTGAGCAGCCGAGACGCGGTAAGTCAACACGCCGTGTTCAGCCATGGCGTGCGCCAAACACATACAGCAATTCAGAACACAAGCTGAGCTCGATGCGCCCGGCGGAGGAATGGACGTTATAGAGCTTCGATGCAGCTTCGCACACACACACACACACACACACACACAAACCCTGGGATGCTTTGCCTCGTTCTGGAGTCACTCCCGCGTGAGCAACCATGATTATGCAACAGCACAAGGGGAATAAGCACAAGACCAAGTCATTCTTGTTTTTTTAATTAGCCAAATGCGGAAGTGTGAGCCTTCTTTTACGCTGCTTTATTTGCCTGGTTAACAAAGATAAATCACTCCACAAGTGTTGCTTTACTGCTAGCCTGCCATGCCTGATCCAAACAATGATTTGTACTAAGAAAGCAAAGCTCTGAGGAAGAGTAGCATGCATGCATTGTATGTACTGTAATACCAATGCATGGTTGGGTCAGTTCCAGATAACTAGTTCCAACTAGGATCTTCTAAGAAATCATTGTTCTTTTTATTTGCCATCCCTTTCATTTCCCCTGTCTTTATTCACTTTAAATCAACCGCCCTGTTTTCTCTGGTGTTTCTTCCTCTCCTTATTCACTCTGTTATTAATAACTGTTGTGATCTGTGTACTGCTTTTTCTCGCTCCATTCATCTGTTCTCCACCACTTTTTCTGCCAGTGTCTCAGCCTGTTGGCAGGATGTCGTGGTCTCTGGACCTGCTCCCTCTGCCTCCCTGTGTGGAACTAGGTGGCCTTCCTCTGAGTGGCCTTCTGTGGACTCTGCTGCTGCTCTTTCTCTGGTATTGCTACCGTGTCGGTGCTGACCCTACATCCTGCTCAACCGGCGCAGCTCACTCTGCTATATCTCGCTCCTCCGGCTGTTCTTCGACTGAGCCTGGTCATTCCGTCCCCAAACCTTCCCCTGCAATCGCTGTGGAGAGCGGAGAGGAAGAAGAAACGAAGAGTTACCTGGTGCCAGTGTTGAGCCATGCTCCATTTCCTGCTCAAGCGGCAACAGGAAGCAGGAAGTTGTACACATCACTGCAGGAGTATGCCAAGCGTTACAGTTGGGCCGGCATGGGCCGCATCCACAAAGGCCTGCGCATTCAGGTCAGAAAACATATAGAACAAAAAAAGTGTGAGATCTGGGTTAGGGGTCAAGTTCCTGAATGATAAAGGTGTCAAGGACTAAGTTTGAGACTTGTAGTAAAGCTGAGGAGGAAAGCATGTAGGATTAGTTTAATGTTTAAAAGTAACATAGAAATATCCCAAAAATAATTGATAGCAACTATGCTTAGGGCTACTGTACAGTTATACAGAGAAAACAGTATACGTGTTTACTCCATTTCTTTCTTTACTCTCTATTAATAACAGCAGCAGTGTTTTAGGAAGTCTTCAGGACTCCACTTTTACGGATTTCTTATCAAAAGCGTGTCAAGGTCAAGTCCTTCTACTGTAACTCAACAAGTTAATGTCACCTTATGAAAGTGATATCACTCATCTCACTTCTATACCGCTTTATCCTGTATTCAGGGTCGCGGGGACTGGGACGTATCCCAGGAAGCTTAGGGTACAAGGCAGGGTACACCCTGGACAGGGTGCCAATCCATTGCAGGGCACACACATACAGTACACACACTCACACACTCATTCACACACTACGGGCAATTTGGGAACGCCAATTAACCTAACCTGCAAATCTTTGACCTGTGGGAGAAAACCCGAATGTGATATCAGAGTTTAATGAAAGAATATTATTATAAGTTCTAGAAATAAAGTTAGACACCAACATTGCTTCAGCGCTATACAAATAAAATTGAATTGAATTGAATTAAAAGAGTTTGTTGTTGATCTTTCGGCTGCTCCCGGCAAGGGGTCGCCACAGCGGAATATCCAGTCCGCACAACAACTTGGC
>JAOTQY010000023.1:18279263-18290003 GCA_026413445.1 Dolichallabes microphthalmus | reverse complement strand
TATAGCCACACTTTCGACTGTTTAGTTTTAGGCATTTTAACGAAAGTTTAATTTAGCAAGCTAAGATAGCGGTAGACTGCCGAAATCTCTTAAGTGGCACCGAAATGAGGCACCGAAATTCGCGTTCTGTTTCGGTCTGGTACATACCGGTTATATAGGTACTGGTGCCGTATTGGCACTGGTTTTCGGTACCCAACCCTAGTGTCCAACAGCTTGGTGATTCTTCAGCTCAAACACAGATAATTCAACTAATCTGTTAATTAAAAGGTTCAGTGCTGGGCCTCCAAGTGGCGCAGTGGTAAAGTGCTCGCCCTGTCATCCGGAGATTGCTGGTTCGTACCCCGGGTGATGCTGTTACCTCTCACAGCTGGAGGCCTAGAGAGAGCTGATTGGCCGAGCTCTCTCAGAGGGGAGGGATGAGCGGTACTTAATGTACATTTATGACGGCTCTACAAGCCAATCACGGGCGTCTGTGAGCTCACGTAAGCGGAGGGAGCGGATAGCGCTGTTCCTCCGAGTATGTTACGCCGCCCCCAACGGTGCGTGAGCGAGCAGTTCGAAAAGATGGTCGGTGACGTCATGTGGGTCGGAGGAAACACGTGGGTCGGTCTGCGGCTCTCCCAACTGAGTGGTGGTAGAAACTTAATGTGTGGAGCCCCTAGTGACTGGGAGGAATTGGACACGGCTAAAAATTAGGGGAGAAAATCGGGAAATGGGGAGAGGGGGAGGTTCAGTGCTCCGCGTTAAAGTGAATTACAAACTGCGCTGGACAATGGTGTTCTTGGACTGGAGTTAAGGACCCCTGCTTTATATTATGTAAAGACTATTAAATATTTTGTGTGTTTGTAATTTTCAGTGTGTTATGGAGGGGTGGGTGGTTCTCCACTGCTGGAGCCTCTTCCTCCTGAGTTGCCACCCCGCGCTCCTCTAGATGAGCCCGATGGTCGACTACTTGGCGGAGGCGGAGCTAGTCTTGGCATGCCATTCCCGGAGACACCTGATGCCACAGGTATTACAGACATTACGAGTAAATAGCTAATAACCAGTTGGTCAAACAGGAATCCACAGTGAAGTGTGTAACCTTAAATCCATGCAGGTTACGCCATACTGTTTTATTCATTTTAGTTACATTTTTTTGTATCACAGAGGTCCTCAGTTATCCTTTGTTTTTTCTCAGGGTCCTTCTTGTTCTCGGAGGGCTCAGCAGCAGAGCCAGTTGAGCACCCATTGAGTGAATGCCAGTGGTTCCATGGGACATTGTCACGGCTAAAGGCAGCCCAGCTGGTGCTGGCAGGCGGCATGGCAAGTCATGGCGTCTTCCTTGTGCGCCAGAGTGAGACGCGGCGTGGGGAGTATGTCCTCACCTTCAACTTCCAGGGCAAAGCGAAGGTGAATTCACCTTAGCCGTTCTGTGTTAATAGTCTGATCGAAAAGCTCCCTTAGAAGAAGACCTAACTTTCTTATTGTTTTTTTTTCTTCCATTTCTCTTTCTCTCATCTCACTTATTTGTTTATCTTTCTCATTTCATTGTGATGTTAATATCCTCTTTCCACCTCTGTACAGCACCTGCGCCTTTCTCTAAATGAAGATGGCCAGTGTCGTGTGCAGCATCTCTGGTTCCAGTCTATCTTTGACATGCTGGAGCACTTCCGGGTGCATCCTATCCCCTTGGAGTCTGGGGGCGCCTCAGACGTCACCCTCATCAGCTTTGTGGGTGCCACTGCTGCCCGGCAACCAGGTATAGATACCGAGGGCCAAAGCTCAAAGCTGGAGGAGTGGAGGAAGGCTTGAGTGTGATGGCAGACAGGAGTAGCATTTGTTTTTTTTTCTATCGGGTTTTGAAAATCATTCAGTGTATCCAAAAATTGCAGAATGCATTTTTCATTGTGTGCATAAGTCTTTATAATCATGAAATGCACTGCTGCATGAGCCTTGTGACATTGAAGTAGGGCTAAATTGGGGTTTTATCCACATATCTAGTCGCCTCCCATTGCTAGCATGGCATGTATGAGTGAACTTTACAGTTTGCTGGCTGTGCATGAATTCGCTTCTGAAGGTTTTCTGATTTACGTATTTGTATTCGCTCGGTGTGCATGGCCTGATGTGTAGACTTTTCCCTTTCCCGCAGCATTCCCAACCCCCCCCCCCACCTGTCTGTATCTCAATAACACTTTCATCCTCTAACCATCTATCTAATAATGTACTCCAATAACTTTTCAAACTTTTTGCTACATTGTCTATTTTCAGTGTCTTTCCCCATCTTTCTCTCCATCATTTCCTCTTTCTTGTACCACCTACCTAATTTGTGCCACCTACTAGCCATACCTCACTAAACTTCCACCACAATTATACAAGAGCCCAACTGTTCAGCTCACTTTAGCTGGGTTTTTTAAAGATCAGGTCACGATTATTTAAAGCACATTCAAAAACAGCAAAAGTTGCACAAAGTGCTGTATAACATAAAAACAAAAAGAAATAAAACCCAATATGTAAAAGAACAAAATGCATGGCGAACAAAAGCAATAATGATGATGACAATTCTTCATATGTCTATGTAAGTACTCTTCTGGATATTGCAGTTCTCTCCCACTGTCTTAAAATATTGTATACGTTATATTGCCCCTTGTAGTGTGCATAGTGTCCTCTATGATGTACTGGTGTCCTCATACAGGTTGTATAAGCAGTTACAGAGCACGAGTGATGAATGGATGATAAAATGAATAGTCATAGAATTAAGGTTTTCCTTAGTTATTTGTTAGTTTAACTCAAACTGCGAAAACTGTAAACTAAATATAAACCCAAACCGCAATACTACTTTTAATGTACATTTCAGATAAGAAAATAGCATTAACCTTTAGTGCAAACCAGATAAACAAGCGTTCAATTAAAAGTACATTGTTTTTCCGTGAGTGATTAGTGCATTTAATCCCCTGTAGAAGGTCTGGTGGTCAAAATAATGTCACACTCATGAAACCACCCTTATGCATTCCATGACTCTTATCAATGTTTTTACAAATATGTAACCTAGTTTTCACCTCTACAGTCCCATCTATCTTTCCTGTGATACATATTCGTTCATCATCCATCTTTCTTTGTACGTGCACATCTACCTTTTTCCCCGACCCCTGTTCCACCCCTATGGCTAACGCCTCCCTCCTGCTAGTGCGTACCAAAGCTCTGATTGGCTGTCTTTGTTGTTGTTTGTCGTTGGGTCATCTTCGCAGGCCGGGACAGGGCAGGCAGCCGGCCCACAGTCTGTGATGTCATCACCACGCGCCACCCTGACTCTCCATCAACCCCCATCTCTGACTGTGTGTAAGTGAGACCAGATTTAATAGACAGAGAGCAAGACCGAGAGAATGTAGAAAAAAAAAAGTATGACATGAGAGATTTTTCTTTAAGGGGTAGACTCCTAGCGTAATTACCAGAGAGATTTTAATCTCAGGCTACTGGAAGTCTGACAGTCTTTAAATAAATATGTGGCCAGTAGAGATAATAATTTAGTCAACTACTCAAGTGAAATAGTATTCAACTTAGAGAAGACTAAACATGGCACCTGAAAACCTGTAGCATATGTAAGGTGAAGGAGATAGAGATGGGAGGGAGTGGAGCAGCAGGTCGTCATCCGTTCACCTCAGATGCACATTGTGTCTGCCTAACTTTCATCCACGGCTGGATTGCAGTTGCATTAGCTCCATCGTAGTCCATTTGTCGTTACATGGAACATCGCTCACTATAGTTTGTGATTATTACAACAGCAGTTCAGCTTTCCAATTAGTAATCACACATTTGACAGACAACAAGCTCTTTCTCCACAATCACCTTAATTTCTTCTCTGTTCTTGTGTAGAATGAGATATGTTTTGATAGTTTTATAATGTAGGATGCACTTATCTCTATTTGCATACACACTGTGGAGATAGGGTGTAGGAAGTCTGTGTACTGTGTGTTGACTGATTCCATTACTGGGACACATGAATGTGTTTCTTCCTGGATCTCTTACGTACTTTGCCACTTCTTTTTTTCCCATCCTCTCTCTTTCTCTCACTTTCCCTTTCCACCTCTTCCTTTTTTTTTCTTTCCCTTTTTTCTCTCACTCTGTGCAACTTGCCACTTGCATATACCCAATTTTCAATTCTTTTGATCCGTTTCAAACTTTCTTTCCCGTTTTGCCTACTTCTTTTCTATCCCTCTCTGTCGCTCTCTCTTCGCTTCTCTGTCCTCGCTCCAGACTTGACCAGCAGACCCCGTAGCCCCCCTCAGCCCCCGCCTCCCCCCCTCCCGCCGGGACGTCCTCCACCACCCACACCACCACAGGAGCGTGTAACTGACATGGAGGCTGTAGGGGGAGGAGCGGCAGCCAGCGGGCCAGAGGAATGTGAGGAGCGCGAAAGGGACGCACCTCTAAGACAGCTGGAAGGAGCAGAGGCCGAGGAGAGAGAGGGAGGCCGGGCCCGAGCCATTGACAACCAGTACTCCTTCTTCTGAGGAGCGGAAGAGGAAAGCCAGTCACAATCAGTATTTTTTAACTTCATAGGAAGAACTTAAGGGGTTGGGGAGGCATTCCTAACGCTATTAAAAAAATTATAATAAAAAAACCTTTTAAACAGTAAGAGAGATATGGAGGAAGGTGCACGCGCACACACACACATACACGCACACCCACTGTTCACTGAAAATACATAGAAACACTAAATACCAGTACACTAAGTGGAGATTGGCTGAGGAAACTTTTGTTAATGTTACACTACATTTTATTTTTAATTGTATATTTCAGTATTAAAGGTGTCTTTCGTTGTTCAGTTGCATAGGATGGTATGGTACATCAGCTTCGTGCAATCACACTGGATGGTACTCAACCACCAAGTGGTGCTATCATTTTACAGCCAGATCTTTCTAAATTCTTATCCAGCAGTACTCTACTGTCACACGTTTTGCCGGTACGTTCGCTTTGTCGTAATCTTTTTGTTTTGTTTGTTGTTTTATCATTAAATTAGCTGCCACTGATGAGCCTGGATTGTTGCAGATTATTTTAGTGCTAGACTTTCACACAGGACTGCTGCTTGCCAAAATAACTTAAACTCATCCGTGAGCCAGACCAGATATAAAACATCTCCATGTACATCATTACCTCAGTGCCCTCAGGCTGTATGGGTACGACTGCTGATCTGAGACCTTGGAATCCTTAGGAATCGTCAATTTAAACTTGCTGATCCCAGATCAGCAGTCTTCCAGTGTGATGCTGGAGGTGTATGAGCCTTGATGTCTCGATCACTGCTTTGCTGAAGGGTGCACAGGGTCGGGAGATTATTTTGCAACCAAATCGGATGTTTTACATCTGCAACATGCTGATATTCTAACCAGTCACTCACTATGTTCATGATCGCTATGTTCAAGGCGCTTCATCGGATCTTGTTTTTGCTGAATTCATTTGGTCATTATCAAAGTTGACTGGGAGGTGAGATGATGATGCATGGTGAAAATGATTTAATGACTGCTGGTCGAAGTCAAAGCACACAGTGATTTGGTTTGAAAATCCTGAACTTGTCTCTTAGATCAGGAGACAATCTCTCTCATTCCATCACTATATTTCTCATTGTTTGTCTATATCCAGTACCTGTATTAGATTCATCTAAGCAATCAGTTTTTATGGCATCCATCTCTCTTTTTATTCTCAGCATTTTTACAAGAGTACACACACATATACATCTGCACACTGTTTGTTTCAGTGAGTCCAGAGGAGGAGAATGTTGTTCATTTACATGAGAATTTGTTTCTTATTGAATATGACAATGAGGAAGACCATGATAATTGATAGTAATAATTGTCTAAATAATAGTATTAATTTTATTTTCATGTTGTTTTAAAAATGCATTTGTTGTACGTCTTTTACTCTATGTATGCATAATATTGTTCTCCAGACTGAGTTTCACATTTTTGTGCCATTTTCTTTTTGTATAGTTTGTGATCCCCCTCAGCCTGTCCCTCACTAGTTTCTCCTTTTCCTTGCTACACCTTCCTCATATTTCAAGGATTATTTTCCTTAATGGCACTTGACTCCCTGTGCCTTCCCGTGTCGTTTAGGCATCGTCATTCATTCTGTGCCACACAATTTTGGATTTGTCTCCTAGCCCTTTCCACTTTTCTCCTTTACCCATAGCATCCATTTGACTTCGTCAGATCCTTTTTTTTTTTTGTAATCAACATTTTTGTTTTTATATCTATGTATTGCCCTTTCCTTGACTTCTGAACTTCTATTTGTGCCTTCTCTCTCTCTCTCTCTTTCTCTCTCTCTGTGCTGGGACCGTGTGTTGAGGTGGACTGTGTTGTCCACTCTGTGTAATTAGTTTCAGGTACTACATTGAATATAATAATAATAATAATAATACATGACAATGGTGATATAAATATACTGAAACATGTTTTGGAGTCTTGTGTCTGTGTGCAACTTCAATGAAATTCATGTGAAGAGGGTCTAAACTCTAAGGTTTCAAGTTTTTTTTCTTAAACATAAAAAGCCATTAGGATATCATAAGGATTATTTGACTAGTTGGTTCTATTTTTACAAGAAGACTGTTTGACAGTGTGGCAATTCATAGTGCGATCACATGTCTGGCAATATATTTTAATTTGTTCTCTGTTCCTGTATACATGATTTAAGCCATCAGCTCATAAACTGTCCTTGGTTTTTTCAGCAGATCTGGTGAGACTTTTCTGGTATGGCTTTTCCATAAATGGGTTATAGGTTGACAACATAACTTTGCCCAACATGTTTAGTCTAAAGATGTTAAATAATGTAGTCTGTTTCTTTCCTTTACATGTGTTAAATGAAAGATCATTATCGTTTTCTCAAGCAGGCTGAATGAAGTCAGTAGTTTTCAAATTGGAAGTTTTTTAAATTAGTGTCGTCCCCCCCTAATTTACACCTCAAAGTTATTACTGAATTCTTGTAGTCCTTAGGCACTTTGAATTGTTCTTTGATTTGAATAGCTTTAAATACAAACCTCAATAGTTCAAAATCATATACATAATTATACAATAATAAAGCAACACTTAATACCAACTTGGACTTCATATGTTCACTCTCTCACCTTCACCTACTAATTTTTTACACTGGTTATTCTGTACGAGATGTGCCACACTCATAAGCTTGTATTAAAAAATGAACATCGGTGTTTGTTGAATTTTAGAATTAACTAAAAATTTTACGTGCGAATGATGTAAAATTGCGTTTCTTAAGTAGATTTTAATTGCAGACTTATAAGCACATATTTAAAAATGTATAGCGCCATCTGTTAAAGTTTTTTTTTTAATGATATAAGGGTGTTTCCTTTTAAATTTCAAAGTAGCATAACATCTCTTCCCATGTGCCGATTATGATGAATTAAAGCCCATATGTTACTTCAAGCTCGGCCAAAAACCTCATTAAAATTCGTTCAGTGGTTTTTACATGATGTGTACACAAACAAATAGATAAACAGACAGAAAACCATTCCAAAAAACATCTTGATGTGTTACTTAATATTACTCATCTTACATCCTCCAAAATATTTTTAAGCAAACATCTTCACTGTATAGATGCCAACTTTACAGTTTTATTATATGTCTAGAAGATAGGGTCATGGGAGGCCTGGAGGCTATCCCATGGGACAAGCCGGGATACACACTGCATACTGTAGGTTGCCATCATCTCATGGCAGCACCCACACACACTCACTCTTTGGACTTTGGAAGGAAACCAGAGAAACCATCCAAAAGGATGGGAATCACACTGAGCATGGGGAGAACATGCAAACTTCACCTATCTGGAAGTCTACCCTGAAGGTTAAAGAGTTACAGATTAATGCTGGTCTAATCTGCAACAAAAGGGAAAAGCACATTCTCGCGAATTGAGGCACAAGGCACGATATGCCCTGGATGGGGTGCCAGTCCCTCACACACACACACACACACACACACACTGTGGGCAATATGGAAACACCAATTAGCTTATTATGCATGTCTTTGGGCTGTGCAAGAAAACTGGAGTACCCGGAGGAAGCCCACCCAGCAAAGGGAGGCATTAATCAAACCCTGGACCCTGGAGGTGCAAGGCCACTACATCACCATGCAGCCTTAAGAATTATACAGATTATTAAAATGCCAACTCTTTGGCTTTCGTGGCTCAGGGATTCTTGCCTTCTATGTGAAAGGCCGGGGTTCAATTTCCACCCAAACCCCCAAGCTACTGGATGCAGAGCCGGTCTCAAGCTTGGATAAAATGGAAGAGCATCAAGAAGGGGATCTGGCATAAAACCTGGACCAAAGTTGTGTGCAGATCAAATGGTCTGCTGTGACCCTCTGGCGAGAGCAACCGAAAGACAAACAACATGAAAATGAGAACTCTCTCTTTATTGACATGACTAGATGCAGCACCTTACAAATCCAGGGTTGAGGGTTTGTATCTTGCCATAGACATGCACTGTACACTGCGATTTCGTGTATTGTGCGTAAAGTGTGTGCTTGTGTCTGGTAATAGGCTGGCACCCCATCGAGGGTGTACCCTGCATTTTGCTCCGACTTCCTTGAGAAAGGGTTAGAGCCCTCATTACACTAAACATGACACACAGTTTAGATAATGGACTGACATCACTAGTTTAAAGCCTTGCCTCTCAGATCTCAGAGTGGGGTTACCACTCACTCTTCACCTATACCACTTTATTATGTATACAGGGTCACAGGGGGCCTGGAGCCTATCCCAGAACACTCAGGAGATGAGATGGGGTACACCCTGGGACAGGGTGCCAATCCATCGGAGGGCACATGCATACACATTATGGAGCAATTTGGGAAAATCAATTAGACTAATCTGCTTGTCCTTCAGTAAGTGGGAGGAAAGTGGAGCAAGTGCAAGAAACCCAGCAAGCTCAAGGAGAACATGCAAACTGCGCGTACACAGAACCCGAGGCGGGAATCGAACCCGGACCCTGGAGGTACAAGGAGACATTAGTAATCACGAAACGTTTCCTATGTCATCAAGAATCTATCTAAAATGTCACTTTTAAACAAATAACCATAAATGTACTCTGTGAGTTTAGGAACGTTCTAACGCACGACACAAATATAGTTCACGTCCATGAGCTCCTGTAGCGCGCACGTAGTGCGTCATTGCGTCATTAATCCAGATTGGACCAATCAAAAGAGATTTACTGAAAGCGGGTTGCCATTATGTTTAAGGCAAATCTTAAGACGTGGTACCGGCTTTTTTAAACAAAATTAAGAAATACTGTTTGAAACTTTTCTTAAGCGTGCTCATGACATGTTTTCAGAATAAAGACAGAAGAAGATTCTGGGCACTTGGAAAGGAAGCTATCGACGGGTGCAGGGTATTTCTGACGCGTATTCCGAGGTTTAGCTAGCTAGCTATCAAGGTTGCTAGCATACGCCAGAGAACACTGAGACGCGCCACAACGTTAGCTGAGCAGCCTAGTTAGCGGCTAGCGATGTCTTTCCGCCGCCAGAATGTGAGTATTTATGCCTGGAACAGTCTTTTATGTACACAAACAAAATGTAGACAAAAATCGATTCTGTTACCAAACTCGCTAGGTTAGCTTATTAGCTAGCTAGCACATTGGAGCTAGCTTCAAGTTGCCGGTCAACCAGCATGGACATCGTAAAAATGAAATATCACGTGTAGACAATCATTATGCGAAAAATACAATTATAATATTTGTCTTTCAGCAACAGTCTGGACCAAGTGGCCGCAAAACGTCTAACGGACCTTCTGGATCGGCCGGTATGTCACCGACAGTTCCTGGGAGTAGCACTACGAGACCAGCCCCTGGAAGGTAATATGAACCCGGCTTACTCATCAGAGAAAATCCGAGGATTGGTATTTCATCATGAGGCCTACCGGTCAAAGGGGGTGTGTACATTACGACTATATGACGTCCTGATCAGAAGAGACCAATTGGACAATATGTTATTGAATTATCAGAGCTATTGACCAATTGAAGATGAGCAGCTATGATTGACATTCAGTCTGACTAATAATTTAACGCCGATTGTAAACCATAAACGCCCCCTTTACAGGAAGTCTGAACCAATCTAATGAGGAAACTGACTGATTGATGCTGTAATTGACCAATGGTTGTTCCCAGGGCGGAGTCCTACGAGATCTCGGCAGGGTTTTGTTGTTGTTTTTTTGAATCCATATGATCCAAACGGTATTTTTCTTTCTCGAGTCGAGCAATTTAAGACCAGAGACCTGGAATGTACGTTACAAAAAAAGTATAAATATAATTAGATGTATTTAAATGTCATGCCCAGAGTGGCTGTTGATAATCCGATTTTTTTTTTAGATTACAGCGTTCTGTCTGATCTTTATTGTTACGGTGTTATTTGCGCATCGTGGCTAAATCTAGCCTGTTAGCTGGCGCATTGGGTTTATTAACGTTAACCGGATCAGTATTAAACTCGCATAGCGCTGTCTAGATATTGTTAAAAAGTAGAAATAATCGCGTGAATGTTATTCAGTTGTAAATCTTGCTTCTTAGCTGTCGCTCATGTTTTGCTAACGTTACTTAGTATTATTACACAATGCCACTGTGGCCATGTTTTAGAGCTGAAGGTCCGAGTGGGCGCACTGATTTTAATCCATATGTGAAGTAGACTAATAACACAACACTAATGATTAAAACGTCGGGTTATTGATGCTGATGTAAAACTGAACAGTGCAATAATGCAATATATATGTATGTGT
>JAOTQY010000023.1:18155992-18167655 GCA_026413445.1 Dolichallabes microphthalmus | reverse complement strand
AAAAAAAAACTTTAACCTGCAAAACAAAAATATATAAAATAATTTGAGCTGATTTTTAAAATCAGAGATGATGTCTGAATTAATGGCTACTATGAGCACTTCATTCTCTGTACTGTGTGAAGAGAGTGCATGCTCAGTGCAAACAAAACCCCTACACCACCGAGCGAATGCTCCCTGCACACTCTGCGAATGAGAGCATGTAGTGGAGTGGTATTGCACTTTATTCTATAACAGTAAAAAAATCAAAATAGAAAAAAGCATGTTCCCCGAGGTCACACGCGCCCCCCTTGACGGAGCCTCACGCCCCCCCCTGGGGGGCGCGCCCCACTATTTGAGAAGCACTGCTCTAGACTGTTGACCCTAAATACTTAAAGTCCTGCACTTTCTTTACCTCTGTTCCCCGTAGCCTCACCGTTCCACTTGGGTCCCTCTCATTTACACACATGTATTCTGCCTTACTGCGGCTAACCTTCCAGTGACGCCTTGTGCAAAATTTTGAGACTCGTTGAGAATGGTCTAATCACATGAGCCCAAATATTTAAAAACAATATTGATTCTCTAAGAACAAAAGTTGAAGGGTTTGGGCGCACAGTGCTGCACACCAAGGATGATTTGAAATATTCCAATTAGAGCTCAGCCTCAAATCACATGCTTTACACTCGTTTGTCCAGTACCCTTCATACACAAACACAAATGAACATAATACAGTTCAACGAAGATTCAATCTGGACCCTGCAAAACTCGGGGTCCAGTGTATGCCGAGCAGGGAGCGCTTGGTCACCCAGGCTCTTGGCATGGGTGGGTGTATGGGGGGAATAAGGTGCGTGATCTAGACCGGTTTGGGATGAGTAGCCCTGAGGGGAGTAGTAAGGGGTACTGGTTCAGGAGGCGCTGGGACTGGGAGTTGGGCGCCCTTAAGGCAGCTAAGGGCGCACTGACATCCCCAGCTCGAAACAGAACAGAGCTGGGGTCGGCCAGTCGATGCGAGGGTTGTGACGATGTAGCCAGGGGGACCCCAGCACTACTCTCTGTTCTGGCACTTGGTTTTCCAGAAACTAGAATCTCTAGGCGTGATGTCCGAGTCATAATATAACTGGGGCACTCTGTGCCACGCACCCTGACTTAATTGGCTGGCCGGCCAGAGAGACAACGGGATGGCGGAAGGGAGCGGGCTAACTGGAATGCCCAGTGCCACAGCTAAGATCCAGTCCATAACATTTCCCGGGATAAAACTCAAGTGCATAGTCAGCAACCGATACTACACTGCTCACCGCTTGCAGATCGTGAAAAGTGGTCCTAAGTGCCTCAATGAAGCAAGCTCTGCCACTCTAGTGCTTTGCCTGTGAGCAGGGACAACATAAATGCAACCTCCGCCCATTCTGATGGAAATTGGGAAGGATGCAGCTCGAATATAAGTGAGCACTGCAGGATAAAGGCATTGCACCTTTCCGGCTCGCCCGCATACGGCTGTGGAGGTGGTAGTCGAGTTTCGGCCACTGATTCGGGGGCGCGAGTCGACCGGAAGTTTCAGCAAAAATCTGCTCGAGGACCTTATAAATTGCACGCATCTCCGAAATTAACCCTCAAGTATTTTATGCACCCACTCCAAGCTCGCGGTCTCTTTAGGTGGTGCGCCCCATTCTGTTACGTTGTGCGGTATGAAGAGCCGCACCATGAGATATTATAATGTTAATAAGAGCCCTGACGCTTTAAAGGAAGTCAATAAAACAGGAGGTTGTGG
Organism: Dolichallabes microphthalmus; assembly: GCA_026413445.1. NCBI lineage: Eukaryota > Metazoa > Chordata > Actinopteri > Siluriformes > Clariidae > Dolichallabes > Dolichallabes microphthalmus. The sequence continues at coordinate 18,165,914 of JAOTQY010000023.1, read as the reverse complement.
GAGACGGGAGTGCTCCTTCCGTTTGGAGATCGCATGGGATTATTAATTAAAGAACTCAAAAGAAAACTGAAAACAAAAAAAATCAACAGAACTCCTTCGTATACGCGAGAACGGACAGGGCTTTGGGAAGTAAAAAATAAAATTTATATCCTCTCGGGGCCTATATGCCCTTATTGACGATTTATAATAGTTTTGTGGGTTTTTTTGGGTACACTTCATACAAGCCTGACAGCGCACGCTTGAAGGGTAGCGTGCCGCTATATCTCTCTCTCTCTCTCATACCGGCGTCTTAAGGAGACAGAGACTGTATATGTCTCTGGACTTTCTGCGTGCTTTGTCTTCTCTTTTCTTTTCTTTTCAGGACCCTTAAATAGACATGCCACCAGGTGCTGCGTATCCAGTCTGATTGCCTTGCGGTGGCGTTGCCTGGCAACCGCATGTATAAATGGCGGTGCCTCTGCCTGTTCAGAACTCAGAGAAATTGTGCGCGCCGCTGCCCCCCGTGAGACCCGCATCGTTACACTATACTAGTGATTGGAAGTTTGAATCATTTACGTGACTCGGCCCTTTGAATATTGTTCATCAAAATGAAGAAATCTCTTTTTTTAAGTCATTAAGTTAAATTCGTTGTTTTGATCAGAAAAAAAAACAGATCCCTACAGACGTCTACATACACAAATCTTGGCTATAGTTCCCGTAATGAAAATATTACAACACATATTATGATAAGCAGAATGAGCAGCTCACCTCATATCTTCTCATTCGTTCTTTAGTCACGTGAATCTCATAGGCGCTCTGCGTGTATTACACAGGAAACAGAATTGAACGGTTCTTCATGAGTCTTTTGGTCCAAGTTGTTCGTTCTTTTAAATCTGTTGCGCTGTATAGCGTCTATAGGAGTCATGTGACTAAAGAACAAACGATTCGGACCAGAAGACTCAAAGGTAACTACTCATTTCTGTTTCCTGTTCATAACCTACAGAATGCTTGCAAAGATTTGCGCACCCAGTAGAAAATGAACGAATCACTCTTTAAGACTACTCGTTCTTCTGAGTCACGTTAAAGATTCATCCAAAAAGAACGAATCGTTCATGAACGACCCATCACTACACTATACCCTTCTGTTTAAGAATTATGTATAGATGTAATCTCTGTCCCTTACCTCAGTGATCTCATTCTTATTCCCTGTTGTAACCATACATAAGGAACTGTTAGTATGTTAAGGCCACAAATTTTTCTTTCTAGAGCCTACTTGAAGCCTGAGGTAGAATCTCTGGATTCCTTTCTCTTGACATCGAGTTTCTCTTGACATTGACATTTCTGGCTTGCTCTAAATACTTTCTCCAGAATTAAAATTTTATTAAAACGAAAGGTTTTTGGATATCCCTTTATTGTTTTTTTGTTATAATATTGATGTCTTTGCTTCAAAAATTGCTCAGTGAGATTGGTGATAATTTTATCCTCTCTTTGTAAAGGTAAGCTCATTGTAAAGGTAATGAGTAATGTCAGGTCACTGCAAATGATGGTGGACCTCATTCTCTTTTCTTGTGGTTGAGCCAAACCAGACATTTAATGAGGCCGCCAGGACCCATGTTAGCACTTGAAGTAAGGGAGAAAAAAAACTGTTCAGCTGCTGTGGAAAGTACACCCTCTGCTGAACCTGTTAGAGTGCAACAAAGATTCTATCTATGAAAATCGTGATTCCAATGAATAGCAATGACGTGAATTAGCCCTGATCAAATAAAAACCTTCATTTTCTGAAGTCAAATTGGTAACACTGTAGCACAACACAGGCTGTTCAACCTCATGCATGTATGCAGACTTGTTCCTACTTTAATGATGTGCAAACAGCAGGGACACCATACATCCGTAAAGAGCTACAGAGAAATCCATCTGTACTAAATAACATATACTTTTCCTACTAAATTCAAGCAAAATTCAGAAGAAATGTACATTTACAATAGTGTATTACCTTGCGTGATTCAGCAGAAGCCAGTGTTTAAAACATTATCTGCAGACCCGTTGGCTAAACATGAACCAGTAGGAAGTACGTGATGTACCAAAGATTTCATAACCACCAACACCAGACGTGATGATCTATGCTTTTCAGAGACAGGTATTTGTATATAAAATATAAAAATATAAAATAGCAAAGTGTACTATTTTTCCGGAGTTTTTTAAAGAAACTAAAGAACCTGTATAAATGCCTGTCTGACCTCTGGTTGTTAAACCAAGGCTAAACCAAGTAGGAGAGGCAATTTGAAACTGCAGTGAATAGAACCCTGTCTTCTCCGGTAAAGAAGGAATTCAAAAGATAGCCTTCTGCCAAAAAAATGCAATAGGACTATCTTATGAGCCTTCCAAGGAAGACATGTGTCACCTGCACACTGAATGTGCAGAAATGAAAAAGTTAGTGCACACTCGTGCTTCCTGTTATTGGTTCTGTGAAGGTTTCTGAGAAGTTGTGGATAAAAGAAAACGTGCAATGGCGAGAGACAGTGGTGAGTATTGAGGAAATGTGTCACAACGACAGATGATGGACGTTATCACTACCACATTTCTAAACCTCTGACTGGAAGACATGAAAAAAAATAAATAAGCGTCTATGCTTTCTGGTGCGACTTTGGTCAAATTTCCATGAACTGTTTGGGAGAAGTTGCGGATATAAGAAAACGTGACAACAGACAACGCTGATGCAAGACGACAGGCAGAGGTGGCAACCCCGGATTCAGAAAGTAAAAGTCCTGCCACATATTTCACATGGTCCTAATGAGCACAACTCCAGCCAGTTAGGCTTAAACTAATCAGGGAAAATCACCTGTTTTGTGCTGATTTAGTGAACAGATGGAACAAATATGTACCAGGAATGTTACTTTCTGAAGCCAGGGTTGCTATCTCTGATGATCTCTATTTGTCTCCAAATAAAGGCCCATTTCTGGCTAATTTTCTGGAACACAGTCAGCGACCAGTGTCCAGTTCTGCTTAGAGAGAAAGAGAAACCTGTAATTCAAACCAAAAGAAGGTGAATTCTGTCTAAACAAACAAAAACAAAGTCTTGCTGATCCAGCATAATGCATCTTCGGATACAGAGGAACTGAAAGTGGAGGAAATGCAACAGCTGCAGCCCATGTCTTTGGTCCACCTAAAGATGATGAGGTTGAGGAAGTGGTGCAGACCTGGAATCACGAGTAGCCGAAAAAGTGCATCGACCTGCAGGGAAACATGACTGTGTAGAGAACTGTTATGGGTATTAAAGGGTATTAATGATTAAGTTGACTTTATTTTATGACTATTCATAGTTTTGCAGGAATATTAAGTGGCAGCGGGTCCAAAGATGGGTCTTGTTGTAAATCTGAAATAGGTTTCAGTGGAGCTTTTGTATGATATCTTGCTTGTCTTAAGAAAACTTCCTTTCACCAAAACAGATTTATGATGTTACTAGATAACTAGTGCCATTTTAATAGTTTTTTTCCCCAATTAAATAGAAATAATGGACCTAATGACCCCTAGACTAACACTGGTTGGAAAGAGGGGCGTACACCCTGGATGAGTCTCCATTGACATTGACAGCCCATGACATCCCCATGCAGTTAAACCTCGTCCGTCCACCATGCTACTATGAGATAACCAGAGACCCCAGAGGAAACCCATGTGAACATGTGAGCTTAGGATCAAACCTGGGAAACATGGAGCTATGAGATGCCACCACTCTGCAGTCACAGCTTCTTTTTCTTAGGATAATTAAATTGTGTATAAAATTGAAGGCACTTCAAAGGTAAATTTTATGCAACATTTGCATCCCACATGACTGCAGTTTATTTCTGGAATAATAAATTACAAAGTTCAAAGCATATTAAAATTATAGCATGAAAACAAAACAACTCAAATCCACAGTCAAGGTTTAAGCATGACCACTTTTTCAGACCTTCTTAATCATCAGTTTTTTTAACATCTTTCCCCCTTCCTTAAAAAAAACTATTAAAAAAAATACAGTGCAGCTATTATTTTAGTGTTAACATTAAGAATGTGTTTTGGATACGAATTAATTGTACAGTATTGACTAGGGTACTAAAACCACTAACTGACCACTTTTACATTCCTCACTTCTATGTGAGTTTTTCTTTTTTAAACCATCACCTCAGATATCCAAGCCCCAAAACACTGGAACTATAAATTGTGAGAAATGAAAGAAAAAAATACAAATAAACAAAGACCAAGTAAGGTGTTATGCCCCATGAGACAGCGCAGCAGCATCAGTGCATCTTAGCATCGATTCTACAATACCCATAAAACCATTCAGTAAGTCCAGGTCCTGTCAAGATAGGAAAAGTTTCATCATAGGCCTAGTCCAAACATACGAGGGACTTTTTTTTTTTTTTAAGATTTTTTTTTCTCTTATCAATACTAGAAAAATCTTCCATGTTCATGTGAAACCTTATGCTGTCAAGTGCATGCCAAACCAACAGGCAGCGATAAAACCCTTACCATAGAGGCATAACATCAATTAATCAGAAGCCTGAAAAAAGTCAGTGACCCTCTAATGTCAAACACAGGAGATATGAAACATGTGGTCCACACACAAAATAAATAAAATACATTAGTGTTTCAACACTGAAAAAGTTTTTAGGTATCTTCACCGTCAAAGCTTTTCTTAAAAGCCTGTTTTCAGTAAAGCTATGAATTAAAGGTAGAAAATTTTATTAAAAACTACTACGTACCACGGTACCTTGGCATACAAATTTAATCTGTTGCGGAGGCGAGTTCTTGAGGCGAAGTTTTGTATTGTGAAACACATTTTCCCATAGGAAATTATGTTAATCCAGATAATCCATGCTAGCCACCCAAAAATATTATCCATATTACCAATTTCCAACACTATAATCATATTATTGCATAAAGAACAATCAAAACATTTAGAAAAGACATGTAAATGAAGTAAAATATTAAATAAATAGACACAAAACCTCACTTAAGTTTATTTCATCATTCCTCTTGGCAACGGCTGCTTTAAAATCAAAACTGAAAGTGGCTCCCTTTTCTTTTTGTTCCCATCCTTGCTAACATTCATTAACATTCATGGGGCTATATCTTCACTAAACCCAGCAAAGAAACACAACATATTTAAACTCACTTCACTAGGATTTCCACTGATGCGAACAAGTTTTGAAAAATTTCACTTCTTAAGGCGGAAATTCATGAGGCGGGGCATTCGTATACCAAGGTACCACTGTATGAAATAAACATTGAAGTTATTGAAATATTACAATAACTTGTAAATATCATACCGAGTAAAAACTTTACTTTTTTCCTTCCAATATTCTCCAGTCCAGTAGATGGCGGTGTTATGCCCATAAACTTAAAAGAAGAAGTGATTTTGCTAAATATGTGGTACTATTTGAAGAATTTTGTCAGTTTTAGACAATATAACTTTTGTAAGTTTACCTATAAATAATTTAAAAGCTGTGAGTTGATTCTGAATAAAAAAACTGACTCAACAATTAAATTAATGGACTCGACCAAAAGACTGCATAAATAGATTAAATCACACTCCTCTGGATTTTAGTGGCCTAAACTGGAGTTTGTGTGGATTTAAAACACCGGTGCATACTGTATGTGGACAATGCCTTCGGATAAAAGATAAGCAACTCGCCCATGCACTGCGTCGCCCATACCATGCATGCAGGCTAGGATGAATAATTTTTTCTTTAAACGCAAATGTAGCATTGCAAATGAAAGAAATTCCATTTGGTCAATATAGGTTTCATTTGCTATTTCAGAGACTGTTGTCATTCATACATAAACAGATAATGATGTTTGATCCTTTGCAATGTCCTATTTGTCTTTTCATTCCATTCTACTGATGCAAGAGTACAAAAGTAAAAAAAAAAAAAAAAAAAAAGACAAGATCAACATTTGCCATGTTTCATACGGAGGTGTTTTAACAACGCTGATGTTGTGTACTCTTTAACTCCACGAGATATTACAGCCTTGCACATCAGACACACCGCCTTACTACAGTCACCTTCTTTCAGTGAGAAATACTGCCAGACGGGGCTCGACTTGGACGTGGTCCTTTTCTGAAGTTCACAGTACCTGCTGGTACAGTGCAGCCTGTTATTGCATATGGTCCTGTTTGTGTAGCTGAATGCCGCTTGGAACTCTACAGGCTGGTTTTGAATCGTGGTTTCTGCGGAACGAGACCCTTCGGTGCTGTACGGATGCAAACCGGCTCCTTGTTGTATTCTATTCTGATAACTCCGTTCTGAAAACAGATCCCAGTTCTGTGGAGACCAGCTCTGGTTGCTGGCATCCATATTGTCTGTGGGATCTCCTGAATGAGATTCTGTGTTCACTGCCTCGACTTTGACTTTTATGGGAAATTCGAAATCGATCACGTCTTGGTCGACATTGTGCGAGTTTAGCAGAGAGGTGCATGGGGGAGGCTGCATGACGTCGTCTGTCAACTGCTTGTTTTCAGACTCCGAGTCAGAATGTGCGGGGTACTGAGGGGTAGGGTGTTCTGATTTTATGCTTGCGTTTTCTTTCTTTGCTGCTCGGTGCTGACTCAGGCTCTCCTGGGGCTCTGTTTCCTGCTGCAAACTTGAGATGCCATCTTGTGTTCCGAGGGTCACTGAAGGGACCGCACCTGTGAAGGACAGAAAAAGCACATCAGAGGAGCCCAGCTGTGACAGTGACACACCATAGTCCAAGACATGTTAGTGATTTCCCTGCTGAAACTGTGATAAAGATTCATGTTTTTGTACATGCAACTTGGGCCTCAAAATGTATTACTATTGAGTTTTAATTTACACAGGCATTTGGATGCTTTGAAAGTATCTTTATATCTTTAATGCTAAATCATGCTACTTTTGGTTGTGCATTACAACATTAACAAAAAGATGAAAAAGCAATATTCTTGTAAAATGCGAGTATATGCAGGAGATGTGAACAATTTGTATTTTCTCCTAAAACTGTGGTATATCATTTGTTTGCACTGGTCACTGATTGTGTTCCTGAGTTTGTCAATTTTAGACCACTTAACGTGTGTAAATTTAGCTAAATAAATTAAGTGCGATTTGATTCTGAATCGGAATCTGACCAACAAAAGACCTACAGTATGGCTCAAGTCAAACACTGAAATTTCCTTGGATTAAAGAAGACTTCAAAGACATGCATAGTACGGTACTGAGACTTTTTATTTTTTATATTTATTAATTTTACATTATTAACAACCAACAGATTGAAATATAACTACAGATTTACTACACACCCTACCTGAAAAATAACAACAACAAAAAACACACCAAAACTAACAATTAAATGATTGCGCACATACACTTAAAAATAAAGAAATAAAACTTAAAAAATAAATAACTAAGCTGCCAGGGGTGTACAATAAATGTACAACATGCATCAGGTTATAAATTGTTAAATATGAACAGTATTCCTGTCTTTGTCATTATCCAGATAGACAAGAAACGGACCCCAAATATCTTAGAAAATTATCCAAGGATTTGGATCGTGTACACCTTAATTTTTCCATCCGGATAATAGACACCATTTTCAAAATTCACCTTTGAAAAGATGGCAGAGAGTGAGATTTCCAGTCTGTTAAAATTAGTCTCTTGGCGGTGTTCATACCAAGCATCAAAGATTTCTGTAAGGCTTTAGGTAGATGCAGCGTTGATTCTGAACAACCAAAGATTGCTAGTTCAGCATGAGGACTAATATCTTTGCTATATGCTTTGGAAAACCAAGAAAAAATGTCTGACCAATATCCTGTAATGGTGCTGAGATTCAAGCACAGTAAAACATCTGAATGGCGCAAACATGTTATAGAAGGCTGTATGTCTGTGAGTGACGATCCTGGTCTCAGTAAGTCGAATGCCTGATTCTTGAAAATCAACGGATATCTTTTTCGCTAATTTGTGGGACACAATTCACTATTTTTATCTTTGAGAACTGCACACACAATCATCTACCAACACCACTTGCACATTACAGGGTTTTGGCTGGTAGACCAGTGTTTCACAGATGAAGCAGGCAGTCCAATCATGTCTCCGGCGTACTGAGAAAACTTTCTACTTTGATATTGTCCAAGGACTAGTAAAATTTTTGGAAAAGTACAATACTGTAGCAGGGGATTATATTGAGAAATAAAAGGAGTTTGATGAACAAATATTAAAAAACCCTTATAAGTGTGTTCTGATATTCTGCAGAATCAAAAAACCCAGTTTCACTTGAATGACCCTTGTAGATAAGTTAACTAGTAAAATGTTGTATGTAACAGGATAGGAGTAAACCATGGTTACTATTCAGGTTTTTTAATATTTGTTCATCAAACAGTAAATATTAACCGCAGGTAGGACTGAAAGAACTCAAGATCGCACAAGCCGTAGATTTTGTCAACAAAATAGTTCAAGCAAATTGCTAACGTTTGTCTCTTTACCACATTATGTATGTAATTGGCAATTTTTTTTAAAAATTGTTTAAATAAACATTGCTTATAGCTGACATTAAAATAAATAAATGTTGGTTGGCTGTGAACATCAAGTTTCTTTCCGGTTTATCAAGCTACCAACACACCTGCACTAGCTCCTAAGTTTATTAGAAAACTCAATTATGCGTGTTATGAATCATGTGTACTGCACACACTGTACATTACAACATGTTCGATAACACACATACTAACCGTCGGAATAAGCAAAACACTACAAATGGAAATTATATTAGTCAGGTCAGACACAATCAGATTTTTGACTACTCGATATGTTTACTCATAAAACGCAAATATAAAATAGTTAGCATTAAATTATGGAGAAGCCTCACCCTCATCATGTGAGACATCCCTGAAAAACTTGTTTTGTACACGTCTTTAGGCCATGTTATTCAAATCATGTCTAGTGTAGATTTTTTATTTATTTATTTTTTTTTATGCATGCCTCTTGCACCCAACAGCCCTGGCTGTAATGACTGGTGTGTGGGTATATGACTGGTGGTTTTATACATTTCTGGGTGGTTCTCATGGTATAAAAAAAAACATTGATTAATAGAATAAATTAGTTAATTAATATTAACTCAAATATACTGGAATCTTGGAAAATAGATCAACACGAGTGAAAACAGAGATAACATCAAAGCTAAGCAAAGCACAATGCAGACATCAATACCAAAAATACATAAACAAAAGTGTTGATTCTTTAAACCACCTCAGGTTTTAGCCAATCATAAGCCACATCCATTGCTGGTTGTGTGTGTGTGTGACAAACAATGAAAATGTTTGGTGAAAGCGTGATCAATACGGTTCAAGCAATCAGCAAAACCATCATGCTGCAAAACTCTAAATTGAAAGGTGCAAAAACCACACGAGTCTAAATTAAGCTAAAAAACAACAAGATAACAGTTTGTTCCCAAATGGTTTTGGTTATGAAGAAATTGGGACCTGTGAAAATTGAGAAAAAAAGGCAAATCTGACCCTGCACAAGAAACGTGGTAAAATAATAATACAATAAATAAAATCAAACCTCATCAAGTCCTGTTATGGCATCTTAGTGTTGCATCATCATTACGTTTTTCTATTCTGTGTAAAATGTACAGAGACAGAACAGAGCATCGATGTTCTTTTGTGCCTTCAAGCAAACAGCAGAGGTGGAACAAGATCTGGGTAAAAGGGAGATCTGCCAACTGGGGTGTGAAGTTTTGAGAGTTATGATGTACGAGACCTGCCACAGGGAGTAAAAAAAAAAACAGCAGCTAACCACAGAGGAACAAAGGAAAAGAGTGTTAGAGGGAAAAATGGCTGCCAATTATAAAATGTAATCAGTGTATTAAGAGGCTACATCCCGTTAAGCTGATCTGATGTGTGTTGGTCTGCCTGACCCCTCTTTGTTTGGAATAATTTTAAGTTACTCTGCTTTATTTG
>JAOTQY010000023.1:18121357-18138848 GCA_026413445.1 Dolichallabes microphthalmus | reverse complement strand
CCTCCCAAAGTGGTAGTAGTAGCAGCCTTGATGTGGGAGTCCACTAGTGATGGGGAGGACTTGGACACGACTAAATTAGGGAGAAAATCTGAGAAAAAAATGTTGTTTCCACACTCCCACCGCCCCCCCAAAAAAGCTGGAATAACAACAAAAGATCAGGATATCCTTCAACAAGCTCAACCACGAAAATGTCGAAACGATTCACCAACTTGTGCATTATGACTGACGGAGAACAATCGACTACATTCGGACACACTGTCGGTGTGGCATACGAAACAATCCAATCAATCCTCACGCGTGAGGTAGGACGAACAGAGAAAGCCACTGGATCTGTGGTACGTTTAAAACTGGATGCTCAGTGTACGACGACAATCCATCCCGTCACCGAGCTCTCCTCACATGTGAATTTCTTACAGGAAACAACATGATCTCACATCCAAACCTATCCTACTCGCCAGATTTGGCTCCTGCAGACTTTGCCTTCTTCCTGAAGGTGAAGATCCAGCTCAAAGGTCGCGGTTTTGACACCATTGTGGAGATCCAGCACGAATCACAAAAAACAAAGACTTCCAGAAATGTCAGGAATGCTGGGGGGCAGGTGATAGTGGTGTGTAAATGTGGATAAATAAAGTACTTCGTTGTAAACAGAGCTAATCTTAAAACTTTTTGATACCACCTCTTATTAAGGTTGCTGTGTCCAATTCTTAGTCTGTTAATTAATACTTTCTCTCTTTTCGAATCACATCTAATTTTTTTCTTTGTATTAAACGCAAATGTGTTCCTTCATTGTCCGTTCTTTAGTTCATTATCCATTAATCACTATTTCTGTATCCATTATTGTTTTATGTTTCTCCACACTAAATCTTTCCTCACTGATTCTGATCATTTGATATTGACCTCAACACATACTCCTGGTTTCTAAACAAAGTTTGTAACATAAATCCAGTCACACAGGCTACTACATCTAATCACATTGTTTCATATCACAGCACAAACAAATGAGGTTGCCAAATATTTATTTTTTCCGTAAGCATAAAAATGATATCATTTGAACTGTTGAGGTTTGCACCCCTAACGCCTGTGTACGCTCAAGGCCACGTCTGTAAGTAACATCATCACAAACGCAATGAAATTAGACTTATTATTTTGTAGCTATTTATCCCTACAATATCCTTATGCGCATGCGCAATAATGACGCGTTGTCGCACATTTTCGACGGAGATGAAATAATAAAATAATAACAAGGCTGCTATTTTGGAGTGCGTTCCAAAGGAGTACGCATAACGAGCTTCTACGCAAAATGCGTAACGCTGCGCAGGTCTGGTCCAGTCTTTTAAATATCTGTATTACAATAAACATAATGTACTCCGCACTCGAAGCACCAAACGAATAATGTGGGTGTGCCATACAGTTTGGATACCTCTGGGGGAAACAAACAAACACACACACACACACAAAGGCTAAAGGGGCATCAATTGCAAAACCATAAATATTTGTAGGTTAGCTTTCATTACGTCACAACGCATTAACACGCGCAGTGACCGTTAAATAACGAACTTTAAACCAGCTTTAAAACACTGCGTCTGTAGAGACCTGTGAACGTGCTACAGTTTATACTGTGCTTACAGTAGTAACCCTAAGCAGTAAGCACTCTGATGAATATCTTGGGGTCTGTAAACAATTCACACAGTTCAGCATGTATGGGCCTGTTAAGTATTAAAATCCTGTCTGATATCATTGTGACCTCTGCGACCACATTGGGACTGTTTTCTGCATTTCAGTCTACCGTGTCTTGTAGATTTTTAATCCTACCCGCATTAATTTCTGTAAAACTCCATCCCGTGAGCTTTAACATTTCCTTCAGATAATCCTTCTCTTTGCGGATCCGAGCCGTTTCCTCCTCGTACTCCTGCATCATCCTGCTCACTGTGTCGAGAATCTCATTCACCGCCGCCGACAGTCTCTCACTCAGAAACACGTTTAACTCGTCCAATTTCGTCATTTTATTGCTTTTCTTCACGTAAAGCTAGGAGAAACACGTCCGTCTCGCTTCTCCGGTACACTCTCTTGCAGTGACGTTAATCCGCGCTAAAGGCTGAATCCCAAACAGCTCCGTCTACAGCTTTACAGCTCACTACGAAGCGTGCACGAGACATTCATTCATCCCCTTTGTAGTGTCGATATGTAGGAAACACTACGCTATTTGATAGTTATTCCAGATACTCTGCTGCCACCTACTGGACATGGTGAGTGCAGACAGCTGTTCTTTAAGGACTTGACTGCAGTCTCAGCTTTGTACCTGATGAACCCCTAATAATGAAACCGGAGTCCATATTAACTTAAATACATCTCCTGTTATATTGAATTTCCAGCCTTCTAACACATAATAGGACTGTAAAACAATCCCTGCTATCTGTTATCACGCAAATGCGGATGGGTTCCCTGTTGGTTCCTCTCAAGGTTTTTTCCTATTGACATCTCAGGGAGTTTTTCCTTGCCACTGTTGCCCTCGGCTTGCTCATCAGGGACTATCTAATCGTTTTGATTTATACACATTTTCTCACACATTTCACACTGATGCCACTAATTGTCTTTTGATTCTGTAAAGCTGCTTTGCGACAATGACCATTGTTAAAAGTGCCAAATAAATAAAATAGAATTGAAAATGCTCCAAATTACAATCACATTTTACATTTACGCATTTGGCAGATGCTCTTATCCAGAATGGCTTACTAAAGTGGTTTGAAATTTCTGTCATTCTGTCAGAAATAGATAGGTCTTTAATAGATCTTTAGTCACAGATAAGGCCTTCACTAGTCCTGTGTTTATGACACGTTAGCAATAAAATCACCATTAAACCACTGACAGAAGAAGTGAATAACATTCATTGTCGCAATACAGTGGCACCTGTCAAGTGGTGGAATATATTTGGCCGCAAGTGAACAGGAAGTTCTTGAAGTTGATGTGCTGGAAGAAGACAAATGGGCAAGTGCAAGGAACTGAGTGATTTTGACAAGCGAGAAATGTGAGGCGGCTAGATCAGAGCATCTCCAAAACATCAGGTCTTGTGGGATGTTCCCGGTGTGCAGTGGTCAGGACCAAACAAAAGTGGCCCATGGGAACACACCTGGTGAACCGGTGACAGAGTGATGGACACACAAGGCTCACTTCATCTGAGCAAATGCTAGGCTTCCTTGCAACAAAATGCACAAAAGTAGGTGCTGCCTATAATAGTAAGATGTCAGGGCAAACAGTGAATCTTTCGTCGAGGGGTTGCCACAGGGGACAACCTGTTCTGCACACAACCTGGCACTGTGTTAAAACACCGGATGCAATTCTACCATTTTATCCGAGCTCTGTACCTCTGATTACAATGTACTATAACCAGCATTGACTCTCGAGGGTGGCTTAATGTGACCCTGGCCACATCTGACATTTTACAGGCAACTCCAAAGAACCGATATGTTGTGGAATTTTAATTCTGTGAAACATGCACTATTCAGTCAAATTGTGACAGCTTGTTTATAAATGTGCCATTCCTGCCCAAATATCAAGGTCTTTTCCCATAGCATTTCTGAACCGATCGACCCCATCTACAACTCCGTTGGATTTCACAGTTATAATGGGGGCTGAAAACACTGAGCACTAAACAGGGGTTGAGCTCTATAAAGAGATACTGTAATTAAGTTTATCACTGTAGCTCATGTTGCATCTATGGCAGTGGTTTAAAAACCTGGTCCTTGAGAACTCCTTGCCTAGCATATAATAAACAATAATAAACTTCTGTGGGCATGCTAGATCATAGAAAACACAAAAATGTGCAGGACAAGGGGCCTACAGGGCCAGGGTTTGGACGCCCTAATCAATGGTACTTGAAGGTTTCATGAGTCTGCTGGTGGCTCTTGCAGTCCTCCAGATAGGAAGAAGCATCTAGATCACACGAGGCAATGGAGTATACTCTCACTTGAGCATGAAGAGCTGCTGTTGGCAATCTACACTCTTTGCTATATATTAGTTTTAGTGGATCAACAAATCATGTGCATCTCTTACCCTTAGAGGACTTACAGCATGGTCATTCATACTGTACACCCTGTTTTCTTCCTCTTACACTTTCTTCATCAGCCTTGCTAATGGGACCACTCAAGAAATGATATGTGCTGACATTCATATCACACATTCTTATTTGTATGTCCTGTTTACGTTGTACGAAATGTGTTGGACGATGGCTTGATAAGCTACTAGGATTAATGGAAAAGTTTACCAAATGGTCTTGAGTGATTGACTCATGGAATGCCTGATTTAAAAAATTAACTGTCTGTATTGAAAAAGTACACAATCTACAAAACCAGATGTAGTATTTTCATTGTTTCCTCAGTTCATATTTACAGTGTACACTGGTAACATCGGTGATGAAGTTTCATGTAGGGTACATGCTGTAAGCAGCTTCAGTAATACACAATGTTCTCAAAATCCTGTAAATAGAAATGTGTTGCTCTCTAACTTATAAGCAACATGTCAAAAAAAGTAACGATACAGACAATTTACACATTGAGAAACAAAATGTTTCAGACATAAAAGCAATGGAGGCAACAACTGTTCAGTAAACACTAGGCCAACTAGTAGGCCAAATCAAATAATACAAAATAATTGTAATTAACTGTCATCTATTTCTGTTTACTCGATTCTCTGCTATGGAACTGTAAACTGTTCATTTAATTATTATTTGAACTTGCGAAATGACATTCATCATTTCCTGTTTGTCAAATGCACAAGAACACGCAAGAACAGGAATAATTCTGGAACTGCAAAACTCAATCACATTCACCGACTGTCCTTTTAACTTTTGTGACACTTTAAATTATGAACAGCAACAAGCACCTTGATGACAAAGTGAAATGAACATTTTCCCGCTAGTGTTTTGTAATGATCCTTTGATCAAAATATTAGCTTAAGCAATGTTAAAGAAAGGGAAAATAATACATTTCCATTTATAAAAGAAAGAACTTTACACAATACACAATATGTAGTAAGATAACGTTCCTAATCTCATACCATTCTATGCTGCAAATGCTTCTTGAGGCACCATTTCTGAGATAAAGTGTATGATAGCTCTCTGGAGTTCGGTAAATTAATCAGCGTGGAACTTGCTCAAACCTCCTGTGTCTGAAACAGAAGAAGATAGACTGCGTTTTAAAAACCTGGGGGTGACTGAAAGAATTATATACTGTACCAGTGATCTGAAATGCCTCATACAGATATGTCCAATTTCTTGATATGACCTTATCTTACAGCTAGCACTATGTATAACACTATATATACACACTGGATGATGTTTTATTCTGAATACCACCTCATTCAGTAAAAAAAAAAGTTTGCAGCTATCCAATACTATCCAGGTGTTCTTGTGAACGTAACTATGTTTAAGAGCCTATAAAAGTAAAGTGTGTTACCCCTTTCTGTCATTACAGGTGTTTCATCAGAGTTGCTGGAAAGCTCAGATGTAGCCGTAGTGCTGTGGTCCAATTGCTGCATGCAAAACATTACTTTAAAGTGATAGAAATGGTACATTTTTCCAGCACATTGCAATAATTAATACATTAATGAAATAATTAGGTGAAACCTGTAGATGGAGTTTGTTCTCCACTGGGTTCTCTTCACGTTTTGTGTGCCTTCTTGATGGATCCTTGAATTCGCTTGACTGTGTCTCTCCTGGAGAACAAAACAAACCTTGTGAAACCCCGTAAAACTAGTTCCTGAACGTATCAGGACCTTGGACTCACCATGGCGCGTCATTCTGTGATTTCGATAGCGATATTTCTGAATAAAGCCTACATTACACTCGCAGCACCAGTAAGGCCTTTCATCTACAAAAGCAAAACAAAACTGGTACTAAGCACACATTAAAAATTAAAAACGACATTTTTTAAAGGGAATAAATATTTGAATTCTGGTAACTGACCTGTGTGAGTGTATTCATGTCTGCGAAGGTGGTAGGGACTGCAAAATGTAGCACTGCAATTCTGACAAATGTGCTGGTTTGAGCTCTGTGATACACTCTGTGCTTCATCCGAAGGGCTGTCCTTTATCTTTATTGGCTTTGTATGGAAACAGACACAAATTACAGGTAAGCTCAACATAGCCCCAGTTGTTACTACTTCTGAGTTCCTTTAACACTGTGAACACACACTCCACACACTTCTAAGTTTTCAAGTAAGAAGTTAAAACATGGTTTACCCGAGCTCGAATACGAGAGCTCCTCCTCCTACATGTATTCCCTAGCACGTGTTCTTTCCGGCTGCTTTGATCAGCGACTGATGTCTTGTCCTCGCTCTTGATTGTTTCACTTTGATCACTGGCTGAAAAACTGTAGGTAATGCTTTTGTGTTCATGATCGATTCCGCCCAAACTGGTGTCTGGGGTGAGATCAGTTTGCGATTCAAGATCAGCAAGCATTTTTTCACCAACCAACCCAAATTCGTCTGTGTCTGAAACATCAGTGCTAACAGATTTGGCATTTGGATTTTCCCGTTTAGAAGTAGATCTATTTGAATGAGGAGAACTTGCTTGATTAGCTGGTAGAAGCTCTTTACTTATAGGAATACACATATCCACATCTTTGTGCAAACGGTTTCCTTTGGTCTGAAGGAGATCCAGTAACTGTTTCCTTTCCTTCGACTTCTTGTCATAACTAAGAGCCTTGGCCACCGCTGGTTCTTTAGCATGTGCCAATGGAAGATGCCATTTCATCTGGAGGAACGGTTTCCTACAATATAAACAATGATGTCTTTTCTTAGGCTTTAATTTCTTAGGTGATGATTTTCTTCCCTTGGGTGATGTCTGCTATGGGGAAATGTATAAGGTTAAGTTGAAATAGCAGGAAAAAGAAGATCTGTAGTCTCCAACAATTTCTGGTACACATGAACAGGTAAGTTTTATTTACATTAATGTCTGCAGAGATTCAGCTGTTTTTCAGAAAAGACTGAATTCAAGTGCTCTAAAATACAGTGCATTTCTTAACTTAATTAAAAAATTTACTACTCTCTCTCTCTTTTAATTCTATGTATTTTTGTGTAAAAACATAATAAAAATAATCTAATCATAGCGAGTCTTAGTTTGCAGCAAGAGCTACATCTCAGACCCTACAGGCATTAATGGGCATGTTAAATGTTAAAGTGTTTGACAGAACAATTAGAAGAAGACTGAACAAGTACAGTTCGTTTGGATGGACTGCCAGGAGAAAGCCTTTTCTATCTAAAAAAACATGGAAGCATGGCAGAGGTTCGCAAAACTGCATCTGAACAAACCACAAGGCTTCTGGAACAATGCCCTATGGACAGATGCGACCAAAGTGGAGTTGTTTGGCCTTGATGCCCAGTCCAATGTATTCAAATCAAACTGTATTTCTGCAGAAACAAACTGATACCCATTGTCAAGCATAGTGGTGACAGGGTGATGATATGGGATTGGTTTTGCAGCCATACAGGGAAACTGATAAAGTCATAAAGGAAACAATTACTTCACGCTATTGCTGCTGTAGGTGGATCTACAAACTATTGAATCCTTTTGGCTTAATTTTTAAATAAATAATGGTATGATGAAAAAAGTTATATGTTGTATTGTATACTAAGACTTGCTATGATTATGTTTTGCACAAAACCACACAGAATTAAATGAGGGGTAGTGACTTTCGAACATGACCATATCCTATATTCATCATATGTAAAGTGAAACATTTCAACATTATAGATCATGAAAATCATAAATCCAATATGTCAAAATATTTGAATATTTCATTTCAAGATTCAGTTATACTTTACAGTATAAAGTAATAAGTAATCTAATTCAGTACTCGTTCAAGACTCCTAAAGTGTGGTGGGAAAAGGTGCACAAGCAAAAGGCATGGCTGTGGCCTTAAGAAGTTGTCAAGAATAAGGAGTCAAGCTGATTCAAGAACTTCACAAGTGGTGGATTGGTACTGGAGTGAATCCGGAGTGACCACACACAGACATCTTCAGGACTACAACTGTTGCACTCCAAGTATCAAGCCACTTCTGAACCAGAGACAATGTCAGAAGTGTCTTACATAGGCTAAGATGAAAAAGTGGAATGCTGCACATTGGTCAAAGTCCTCTTTTCATTTCAGATGAAAGTAAATTTTGTATTTCATTTGGAATGCAAGGTCTAATAGTCTAGAGGTGGAGTGGAGGGGCACAGAATCCAAGTTTCAGTCACAGTTGGTGATGATTTGGGGTGCCATGTTGCCACGTTGGTGATGATTTGGGGTGCCATGCCATCTGCTGGTGTTGGGCCCCTGTGTTTTTATTAATTCCACAGTAAATGCAGCCGTCTCTACCAGGAGATTTTAGAGCATGTCATGCTTTTGTTGCTGACAAGCTTTATGGCAATACCAACTTCCTTTTCCAACAGGACAGGTAGTTTGGGCACCTGCCCACAGTGGCAAAACTTCCACTAAACTGGTTTGCTGACCATGATATTACTGTGCTTGATTGGCCTGAACCACATAAACCATATGTGAGGTAAGAGTCAAAAGGAAGATGAGCAACACCTGACCCAACAAAACAGACAAGCTGGTGGCTGCTAACAAAGCAACTTGGTCAACAATACCTCAGCTAAAGGAGTCCTAATCAAGTTTAAAGTATATAAATTAACACAATTCTTTAGAATTTTTGCACTGTAAATGTGTTTTAATCAAACTTTGGAAATACTCCAATATTTGCAGAATCCAATGTGCTATTTCAGTGCTATCAGATTTAGACAGTATAATTTCAAAAGATTTTTTTTCTGACTGTATAAAACTATACAAAAAATGCTCAAAAAGTGCGATTCAATCGTCAATGGTCAATCTGGGCAAAACTGGCTTTTTGATTTTCATGAGCTGTTAGCCGCAACCATCAGAATTAAAACAAAAAAAGGCCTTAAATACATGTAATGAATCTCTATATAACCATAGTTTTACATTTGAAATTAAATTACAAAATATAATTGTTTATTTATTGAGGTGCACGGTATGCACAGGATTGTTCTTCCAAGGTGCTATTTCTGAGCTATCAGATTTAGACAGTATAATTGCATAACAGCAAAATATTTTTTTCCTGACTGTATAAAACTATTTTTAAAAAATGCTCAAAATAACGATTCAAATGGTCATTCAGGGCAAAATAAACTTTATGGCCATTTTTAGAAATTAAGATGAGTCTCCTGAATGTATACAAAAAAAAGAGCATGAGAAAAATACAGTACTATGTAAAAGTCTTGAGACACCGCTCATTTCTACATAAATTTAATTGCAGTGTAATGTTAAATGTTTAATTTAAATGTAGATTAAATAAAATAAATGGGATCAAATGATTTACTGTAACAGGCTATAAAGTGCCTAAAGATACAATTAAAAAATTGGTAACAACCTAAGCAGCAACCTCATTTCCCCCTCTCGTTAGTTCAAACCACTGAGCATTAACCTTCACCAGTATACTTATCACTGGCCAGATCATCTGTCATCATTTGCAACTGTTCCTCACTGGTTCATGCCTTAAGTTTTTTTGTTACTGTGTGGCTTAACAAAGAAAAACATTCCTGTTCCTCAAGACTAAATTAAACAATACATGAAACTCTGGTTCTTTGAAAATATGAAGAAATCAGGGGTGGGTCCAGACTTCTGCACAGTACTGTACATTCTCTTCCTTTTGTCCTCCCATTTCAGGATTAATCAAAGTTGTAGTTTTTTTTCTTATTAAAGAAAAAAGAGAGAGATTTTTCCCCTATTGTGATAAAATATATGAGCAGATCCCCTCCCCAGTTTGTTGCAGAACTCTGTGGAACATAGCTCAACTGTAGGTCATTTACATAAGACACTCAGATGGAATATTTAGACATGGATTAAAATAACGCGAGTTTGAGGCAAGATAAAATGCATCATCTGAAGGGTATTTCAGCAGGAGCATTGACAAATGCACACTTCGGGAGATCTTTGAGAACTTAACTTATAGAATCAGTAAAATATGATGCCTTTAATACTATAAACAAAACGTGATACAGCTGCTGCATACCCTTAAAACAAATTCTACCTCTAAATTTTATTGAATAAATAAAGTCTCTAGAGAAAATAACTGATTCAATCCCAATGAATTCATTATCAGCCCGTGAGGTGTCATTTTAACTGAAAATGGAGCGTCAAAGTCAACAACGGTATGGTTTGAAAGCACGTTAAAAAGCTAACAGCTAAACAAGGTTGTGTAACAATAGAAGCATGTGATCCGGATTTTAGTAACAGCACAGGCTCTGCATAAAAGAGTGTGATCATTTGACCAGCATGCTTTAATTAGTCATTCTTGGCTTGCAATAGACTAGTGTTTCCCAACTTTTTTCCTTTGAAGCCCCCTGCTTGCATCCAAGAAATGTTGCACCCCCTTCCCGCAAACAAACTGACACACCCCACCCTAGCCCAGCTCATGTACACAAAAAAAAATCTATATTTTTAAGTAGTTTTCTATGCAGACATTTAATTACCTGTATACTGTAAGTGTGTATTTATGATGCTATTTAACCTGTTTCGTATTTAGCTTGTCTAACATAGCCTCAGAGCAGACACAGGCTTGTGTACCCCCTATGAGTTTTAGTCCCCTTCTGAGGAGGGCATGGACCACAGTTTGGGAACCATAGCAATAGACTATCAGGTGTGGCTTCTGCTTGCTTGGAATAAAAGCCTGCACCCACACCAGCCCTTCTTAAGATTTGATACCCCTGTTCAGATTTACGTGTTCCGCAGATTTGGACCTCTGGTGCTCAAACAGGGTTATTGCATTAGATATGGAATTGATAGAATGCTGATTTCAAAGGTATGAACTGCACATTTTAATGATGCAAATCATAACATCTTTGCTTTAAGATGCACCATGACGCGATGCATCTTTACACCCCTAACTGCCACATTTCACTTTTTTAGTTGTAGTTTTAAGATTCTTTTTGTATCATCATGAATTGTGCATTAGCACCCTAGGCATTGAAAGTCTATGAAAGCTTCTTCCACTCTTACATTATCTAGTACCGTTATGTAGATTACCCCAATAACCCTGGCACAGTACGACCCATACCAAATCCCTTAAAATAACACAACGGAGTACACGATTAAACCTTATTTATTCAAGATACATAATAAACAATGAACACACTAAGTGTACCTGTAAGGGGTCACTTTGTCGTCTTCTCTTTGTGTCCCTGCTTCGACTCTCCCTTCTCCTCTTTAATGCTGTTTTGTAATTTAAGTCAAGAGGTTTCATTTGACAGTCTTGACCAGTAGTGCATTTATCACCCTCTTCTGTATCATCTCTGACGTGACCTTCACATTCAAACTGCTTTTCTGCTGCACTGGATCTTTCTGCATCGGTAGTTTGTTTTTCATTAACAAACTCATTTGCAATTAGATGACAGCTTGACTGTATGTCAATGGCTCTATGTTCACCATTTCCAAAAACTTGACCGAAGACATTTCCTGTTTCTGGATTAGCGCTTTCCTGTGCATCACTGGTCAAAACGTTTGCAACTCTACATTTTGTTGACTCTAAATGAGGATTACTTCTGGCAGTCCCCTCTGATACAAGCTCTGGCATCACTGAGGCAGTCTGCTCTGGTTCTGAATTAAAGCTAAGACTTTGCTCAAAGTCCACACTTATACTTGTTGGTGTGTTAGTCCAGTCTGATTTCAGATTAGTTGATGGTTGTGAATCACTGCTGCCAGTATGTATAGGGCTCAATGATTCTTGAGGAGCAACATGTTTTTCGCTGCAATCTAATGTAGAAGAACTCTGGCAATCTTGATTAGTCTTTAGTTGTAGACTGTGGCTCCCAATGTCAGGACTGCAAGCTTTCAAATTGAAAATCTCCAAATCTTTTTCTACAATGGCGTTTGCTCTAATAGGGGGACATGTAAAATTTTGATTCTTAACAAGAACTTCCTGTACTGTGCTGGGGCAAGACTCCCGCCCTGGAGTGTCAGTATACTCTATTGCGCTGTCAAGTGATTCTATAAGGAGTGGTCCAGAAGATTCTGAGTCAAGATTCATCACTGCCGAGCTGTTCCCAGTGCATAAAATGGACCCTTGATCAGGGATCGGGTTTACCTCGGCACTGAGAGTGCCTGAAACAGCAGAAAGTGAATATAAATAGTGTGTAGTGTGGTATTGAGCTTTAAGTGGAGGAAGATTCACAGACTCTGGAATGACTTGTTGAACAGAACCATGGAAGTTATCTTTGACAAGATTCCCAGATTCTGGATCGAAGGTTTTCTGCACTAAACTCTGTCGTGAGCTTGGGCTAATGTTCGGAAGATCTGTCCTGCTCCCAGGTTCAGGCAGAATAGACACTTTTAATTGTTTCTGCTTACATATTAGAGCATGTTCCCAAAACTGCTTTCTTTGATAATATCCCTGGCAAAAAATACAATGGACGAGGTCGTTGTCTTTTTTGTTCCTAGAAGTGTAATCATCTTTCGGTTTTTTGTTACTGCAAAGAAGGATCAAACGCCTCTTCCTTTCTTCTAAAGTGTTGCTAAAATGCAAAGTTTCCATAACTTCAGGTTCCTTTGGGTGATCATGCATGAGATGCAGTTCGATTTTTTCAGAAGCTTTCCCACAATAACAACAGTGCAGAGTTCTTGTTCCTTTCTTTGATTTTCTGTCAACAGTCTTTGAGTCTGCTCTGGAACGTCGACTAGTTGCACTGTGTGTGTCTGGGCAACATCCTGATAACTTAGCTGTACTGACATTAATCAGTGTCGAGTCGCTTTTTCCTGAGATTTCAGAGTTGTCTGTTGAATCCGCACTACCTACTTCTGATGTCTTCAGAAAGGGAAGGTTTAAAAGAATACAACAAAAAAAATGTATGGATCAATATTCTTTCTAATTAAATATATACAAGTCTCATGTTATATTACTTAAAAGAGTTATGACAAATTAAGCCCAGGTCACTGTTACAATTGTCATCCTATATGACCACATATTGAACAATGACAACTATTTTAAATTTTTGCTAGTTTTTGTAGCACTCTTTCCTTTGTCAGAGTCGCATACCTGAACTTGGACAACTGGTTGTTTAAGCTTAGTTTCATTATTCTTGACCCTCTTCTTTACTGTCTTGTAGGCGTTTGACTTCTGGTAGGTCCCCGCAGACATAGAGTGCACCTTCACGTGCTGTGTTAAGGAGGCCTCACTGGCAAACGTTAAACCACATGCCAAACATGTGAACCACTTCTTCTGCCCTGAGGAACTTGGTTCATCTGTTTGTTGCACAGAAGTAGCTGCCATGTCATCTCGGTTAACCAGGGTCCCATCAAGAACAGTTTGTTCACCGGTCTTTTCTAACATAAATGTTATATCGGAGTCAGAGTCACTAGGTTTATAAGAGGAGCTAGGGACGGATCCGGCATCACCCATCCCTTCATGTACTGGTGTAGATATTTTCAAGGTTTGCTTTTTTTTCTTTTCATCTGGGTTACTGGACACATTTGCCCATTCGTCATCATCACTAACATCCGAGAGGACCATATATCCCGACTCGGTATGAGATACTTGGCATATGGTACTTGATTCAGTGGGGACAATTTCTGGAACTGTTTTCAGTGCTAGGTCAGTGGAATGGGGTGGAATATTTTTAGCTTTCACAACATCAAGAAAC
Organism: Dolichallabes microphthalmus; assembly: GCA_026413445.1. Classification (NCBI taxonomy): domain Eukaryota; kingdom Metazoa; phylum Chordata; class Actinopteri; order Siluriformes; family Clariidae; genus Dolichallabes; species Dolichallabes microphthalmus. Next base: position 18,125,159 of record JAOTQY010000023.1, on the reverse strand, counting down.
CTTGAATTCCCTTGAGTATGAACTTGGCCTCCTGCCTGCTGAGATTCTACATCAGTTTCCAGATGTTCTAGGTCATGTTGCACCTTGTGCTGCTTCACATCAAACAAAGAACACTCTCTGCTTTCTATGTGACTCTCCTTTTGGCACATTTCAGACTTCCTGTGTTTTGGAGAGTCAGAGGACTGCTGGTCCTGTATACTGACAAGCAACTTTTCAGAGCAGGAGGTATTTTCATAATATTTTTGAACTGAACCTAATTTAACCCCAAGAACTGGAGGATGATCTGTCTCAGCTAATGTGTTTTGGCTGGCACAAGGTTTTGAGTTTTCAAGCAAAGTTTGAGGAAGATGACTCTTCACCTCCCCGCCTGTAGCAGCATAATCCATCTCTAACTCAAGCATCTGAATGTCACTATTTTCCACAATTATTGCTTTACAGTCACCCTTTTCAGATGATGCAGAGTGGCTGGACTCAGCTATAACTGGATCTAGAACAATTCTAGGCTGCAAACTGAAATTACTGTCTGATTTTGAATCGGTTCTTGTAACAGTTGTGCTGTGGATGGTAGCAGCAGCAGATGACTGCAGAGGAAGGAGGCTGAATTTTCTGCCAGTGCAAACTGATTGAGGCGGAATGGTTTCCATTGGCTCTGTAGTGCTTGCATGGTCTTGCGACACGGCAGAAGTCTGACTCCTAGTCACTTCGTTTTCTCCATCCTTCCCCTTTGCATCATTGCCTTCTACTGCAGGCTGCAGGGAGGAAAGTTGGCAATTAGTAATTCTCAATGAGAGAAGACTATTAGCCACATACCACCTTAGAATAGGACTAAAGTGGTATTTAGTTTAGTATGTGTTAAAAAAAAAAAAAAAAAAAGACAAGGAAAGAACAAAGTGTCATGTCAAGGTACATGTGCAGGAAAAAACAGTTCTTTATTGAGAACGTATATTTGCAAAATGTTTGCGTTATGACCCAAGATCCAAGAGTGACAATTTTGTTTTAGCAAGTGTAGTCCTTGCTTCCTTAAAATAAAATTCTAGCATTACATTTGATTTAGTTTACGAGGCTTGTTTTTTCAGCTACTCTACCACAATTTAAATGACTCAGTGTGTGTGTGTGTGTGTGTGTGTGTGTATCAAAGGCCTGCTATGTTCTGGAACAAATAAATTCCAACAAATAAATTCATGAAATCACTGCAATTAATAAATAACAAACAAAAGCAGATTTTTTTGCCACTTCAAGAGCTCAACATTTTTTGTACTGCAACAAGATCACAAATAAATGAAAAAGCAAGAGAGTTTAAAAAGAGAGTCACCTACATCAAACTACTCTATACAGCATCGCTGCGTGCAGGCATTCGCACTCTGGGTCCTAATGAGTCCTGTTAGTATTCTGTTACTTTTATAAAAGAAGTGTGGAAATGTATACTTCTAAAACTGTAATTTCCATTAACACTGCAATAAAATCAACAAGCCCATTTGTCTGGGACTGCACACCTTCGACAAGTTAACAAATAATTTATTTACAAAGGAAGGAGGAAAAGGAGAAAAAAAGAAAACATAGTTTTGAATCAGGTCAGTCTGACATGCAGTCTTGTGTTGTCATCATGGGTTTCAGCATGTATTTTCCTACCTCCTGTTTGTCTGTATCTGGCACTCTGGGTCTTGTCAGGTCACTGTAAAACTGTTCTTTACGTTGTCGGTAGGAGTACGGCTTCTCGCCTGAGTGGATCTGCATGTGCACCATTAGCCGCATTGAACGTGGAAAGACTTTATCGCAAAAGGGACACGGAAACGATGCTTTACCACCCTCTTTTCCTTTCTGACTTTTGGAATCCTCCGTAGATGAACCCTCTTGTGTTGTCTGTAAAGGGGGATGAAAGTTATGTTTGAACACACACAAAAAATCAAACAAATCATTCAATGAATCACGGAAGAACCAAATACCTGCCCATCACTTTTCAATGCGTCATCATTTGCTTTTTGGGGCAAGGCCAGCAGTGCTTTTCGGTGGCCAAGCATGTGCAAGCTTAACCAGTTTTTTCTAGCATAAACCTTGCCGCAGTCTTTGCAGACACATCGGCCACGAGTTGCACCGTCAGAATCTTTGCTTTTCTCTGCAGCTGTCTGGACATCAGAAGAGTTATCCATAGTCTTCAGCAGCTTAAAATAGTAGAAAGAAATTTTTTTTAATTAAATTTGATATTTGGATAGGGCATTTTAGATTAAAAATAACTGTCTGAATTGTCTCAAACAGAATAAAAACTATTAAATGTAGCTAATAAGTATTTAAATGTTGTTTAACTTGTATTGCTGAATGGTTGAAAATATGTCCTATATATAGACGACATACAAAAGTGGACATTTAGAATGCGCGCTTTTTCCCGCGAAAGGCTGCAATTCGTCTCGCGCAATGCCACTGAATCCCACAAGCACCATTTAAGAATTTAAATAAATGTGTTGTGCTTCACCGAATATCCGCCGGGTGGCGCATGGAGGGACTTTATCTAAAAGCCAGACTAAGTACAACGAAGAATTGTGTATAATTAGTTAGCCTAAAACAATATTGTTTCCAATGCTGAAGCAAACATGAATTTTATTTAGTTTTTACAATAGATCTTTCATGATGAATGTGTGTGTATGTGCTTCATATTATGTTCATAATAATGTAATGAGATGCCCTAAATCATGCTTTAAAATCCATAATAAAAAGTTTGTTATATAGTTCTTGTAATGTCTTAACAGGGACAAAACAATAAAAGACATGGCACTGCCTCAGTTTTAATTGTCTTAAAATTTATTTAATTTCCTGATAGTAGGCCATCTTATAGTGTTAACTAGGGCTGGGCGATATGGCGGGCCACCAGGGGGCAATACCGCGCTGTATACTATATGTGTCGTGTGCACTGAATGCAGTAAAAGAAGAATACCGTTTTTCTCCATGCCTCCGTTTCTCACAAAAAGCAAGTAATATTATAGATGTTAGTTGTGCATATTGATGCAAACATAACAATTGTCATACCAAAGAATAAACTACCCGCCAATGTGGCTAGTGAGACTAAAGATACGACCCGCCACAGCCGAATTTTAACGCCAATGTCAACGCCATCTTGTCTTCGTTTATGCTTCCTGAATCGCCACCGTACTACTTCCGGGTCCTAGAGCCGGTCTTGGAGCGAGTTCGCATGACAGCAACCAAACTAGCTTCGCGACCTCTGTTTTCTTCCGACAAAGAATAAAAAAATATCGAACGTTCAATCGAACACATTTTTTATTGATATCGATCACGTGTCTATCGCGAAACATATCGTTATCGTTTTATCGCCCAGGCCTAGTGTTAACTATGCGAATGTTCTGATTTGTGAATATGTCAACATATCTTCATTAAAACATAAAAATGTGTCGACGTTAAGCAGCATCAGAAGACAAAAAATCTCACTCACAAAGGAAGTGCTTCAGGCTTTTTCTAATAATAATAATCATGCTTTTTTGCTATTTGTGTCCAGGACTAATTATTTCATCCATTAAAAATGAAATCAAGCTGTTCATCGAACGCAGGCTCTCACCTTCACTTTACAAAAGGCAGCGTTTTGATCAAATGGCTGATAAACGCGTGCGATTTATCAATAAAAATGCAGACATACTCCCCCAGAAATGCAACAAACACAAATAAATAGGCTAATCGCTAGATAAACGCTGGCTTTTCCAATACAGCTCGCTCAGATTTATTCAAGTCATAATATAACAATTTTTTTTTATCAAAAAGTATTAAGTCCAACTATATGGGCACTGGTGGCTCAGTGGTA
>JAOTQY010000023.1:18104441-18121257 GCA_026413445.1 Dolichallabes microphthalmus | reverse complement strand
AAATAAAAGATTATATTTAAGTTTTTTTTTTTTTTTTAATAGCTTTAAATGGTACTTCAGCGCAGTAAAACTACCCTCCTTAATTTAACTTAGTGTACAGGGGATACTTGATAATCAATGTTAATTTTTTGCGGTGTTAATGTTATGGTTGATGAGGGTAAGGATTTGTGGACATATAATTAGGAGAAAAATGTAAATTAAGGATGTCTAGAAACACAATGCATAATTATTTATTTGACTATTCTACTGCTACCAGGCAAACCCGGTAAAGGTGTTTATTTTTTGTTCATTCCTTTATTCGTCCTTTCTCTTTGTTTAGGTTTCACTGTATGGACAACAATGTTCCGGAAGCTTTTTAATGACCAGCCTTACAGACCTGGGTGAAGGATGTGCTTCATTAAGTTTAGTATTTTAAGTTAGGCTTTGTTGTCTGCTGGATATAACTTGATGTTAAATAAGGAAAACACACATTTTGTTTCAATACAGTTTTATTATATATAGAATATAGCAGACAATAGATGGCAAATAGTCAAAGTCTTTGCAAAAGTAAGAGTAGCATTTTTTTTTTAAAAAAGAGGAAAACTCAATCTTTTCTTTCTAAGAAGTTCGTTAATTCTATCTTTTATTTGCTTCTTGTTGCGGGCTGTGGGTTGGAATTTCTTAGCAACAGCATCAGAAATTGCTTTACGCAGATTGGAAGGCAGTGCGTTCTTCCCCCTGGAACCATCATAGTTCACCGAACCTGCCCAGTTCTGGTAAACATGGTGTGGAACCAACCTCTTAAACAAATCAACAGCAAATCGATCTACCCTTGGTCTGCCATCTGGTCCTGCTGAATTCAGATATAGTTCTTTCTCTTGCTCGATGGACACATGATTTAAAGTCACATCAGGTATGATCACCCCATGTATGAGAGACCGGCGAACAGGACGATGAGAATGCGAAGCGTTTCTTGGTGTTTCAGGCATTCTCGAAAAGAATGATGAAACTGCTGAATGTTCTTGTGAGCTGTTGGACAAAGAAGACATTAAATGTTCCAGACCTGGTGAACTGTGTATGTCGAGTACCGAACCAGTTGCCAGTTGTTGGTTTGCAATATTTTCCGGATCAATCTCCACTTTAACGGCATGGTCGGTCAGGGCTGTTGAGGCGGCTGGTGGAAAGTCAAAATCGACATCGTCCGAGCGTCCGATGGTTGACGTGGAATGGTCTCCAGCAGGGTCATGGATTAGAGCCTGATCTGCTGTTGGCTGATGTGATTCTATCTTCTCCTCCAAACCTGCTTCCAAGCCACTAACCAATCTGGCCTCCAAATTCCGACGGCTACGTGTCACAGCCGATAACTGCTCCTTTGAACTGCTGGCTAGAGCGAGGCGCCGACGGTTGATCACTGTAGCCTGTAAAAGCCAACATAAAAAGCATTTAATACCTTTATCACACCGCTGACATGTACAGGTTGTTTAATGGTGTTGCAAGAAAAATACATACCGTTTTCTTTTTTACGAGCCTGGTGTTCACCGTTTTTTTTGTGTTTTCAGACAACGTGATCTCTTTTCCAGAAAGCTGTACAGACAACATAAGAGTTAGCATACAAGTGCAACAAAATCTGAATGTCAAATAAAGTCAGTGGGAAAATCGGTAACTGAATAACTACTGTACAGTATATTAAAAGGCTTTCTTACCCTTTGTTTTTTGCCCGCACAAACGGCAACATTCTTCGTGGAATAAAACGTCTTTGCCTCCATGTCTGTTGCTACTAATATCTGTAGGAACTGCAAATGCCTACAGTGGTTTTGTTCGATATGTTTTATAGCTTAGGACCTTCCCTATGAATGTCTGCACCGATCACTACCCATTAAACTGTTGAATTTAAATTAAAATGCCAGAAATGTTTAGCCCATGGGTGAACATGACCAAATTACAGCATAAACACCAGAACACGAGGATTTAAGAATTTAATTATGTCTTCTGATGGTGCTCAATGTCGACACATTTTTACGTTTTTAGCGAAGATATTTTGACAGATTCATGAATCAGGACATTTGCACAGTTAACACTATCAGATAGCCTACTATCCAGGACTTTTAAGGACATTTAAATCGAGGCATTACCAAGTCTTTCATTTAGGTGTGCCACTGCCACTGTTGTATTGCCACAAGTTATATTGCTCTTTGTCAGGGTAAATCGTTCAGTGACAACCCCGTAAATTTCCATGTACTGTAAAACTGTGTGAATAAACCGAGATGCGTGTTTCTTAGCCCCACCCGCGTCAAAACGGCGAATTCAGAGAGCGCTCCCCCGCGAGAGGTTGTGTGCGGACCACTGAGCTTCTACGGATTCTAAAATTTACATTGTTACCGTTTTTTTAATCCCTGCAATGGAAGAGTCTGAGAATTTCTTTACCATAGCCTGTTTTGTATTGTTTTTAATCACTCTATACACAACCAATGATTTCTTTATGCTATTTTACCAATGGAATATTTTTTATGTTACACTCTAAAAACTGCTGAGTTAAATGTTAATGTGCTAGGTTATTTTATTTGACCCGACCAGTGGGTAAATTAACGCTCTTGCTGGCTTGACACATTCCATTTGATTTAGTAGATAGAACCATTTTGTTGTAACTTCACATAATGTAAATACAGTAGATTGCCTGGTAGAAATACCCCAAATGAAATCAATCCGCTGTTTTAACCACTGTAGTTCGTTGGAGCTCAAATCTCCGAAAACGTTGTGGTTTGAAACCAACGAAAATTGCAGCGCTTCTAGATAAAATATAATACACTTGTCCATAAATAAAAACGAATATTTAGGCCTATACGCAAAATATATTTCACTTAAATATTACAGATTCAAACAAGGAAAGAAGACGTGCTGAGTTCATTGTGATGCAGACAAAATGTCTAGGGAGGAAACTGAGACGTTTCTTTTTCCGTTTTTTTGCATTAAGTTTAATCATGTAGCACTTTTAGCATTCATAGCAAAAGCAACCATACAGTGTGATTAAAGTACACGAAATAACCCAGAATTTTGACCCAGCATAAACAACCCAACGATGTGTTTTAGAGTGTACTACTACGACTACTAATGATGATAATGAATGGAGAAAGCACAACCAAAGCGTTGTATTCAGCGAGAAGCATATATTTTTGTGCTTGTTGCATTTCTGGGGGAGTATGTCTGCAGTTTTATCAATAAATCTGCTCATATCTGCACGCACGTTTATAAGCCTTTTGATCAAAAAGCAGGCACGCGCAACTCACTTTCACTTTGCAAAAGGTAGTGTTTAATGTATATTTAAAGCGCATATTGTTTTAGGCTAACTTATACACTTTCGTATTGTATTCTTTGTTTGTACTTCATCTTTTTGCACAATAATAATTATAAATTCACAGCACTACCACGAATAATAATAATAATTATTATTATTATTAGCTTGCTGTCAATGGGCGCCTAAGAGAAATTAACACATTTTCGGCTTCAGCAGACACACACACACAATAACGCAGATTGAAACACGACTGCCCTCTTCAGGTAATGTACATTCTGTTCACAGCCTCCCACACACTGCTGCGGCAGCTCCTGAGATCCCTTTTCTTGAAACATGCGTTCTTAACTGCCAGATCTGTAAACTGTAAGGCTGATCACCAAGGATGAATCCACTGCTCCATAACTGACACCAATCCAGACAATGGTTTGCAGATGAGGCACAAAGATTTTACTTTATGGAGAAATGTCCTCTGGTTTGATGATGAACAGTTTGGTCATAATGACTAGTGTTATATCAAGCAGGCTTTCAAGCTGAAAAACACCATCCGTGCCAAGAACACCAAGCATGGGGTGGTAGCATTATTGTGGAGGTCTTTTGCTGCAGGAGTGACTGGTGCAAGTTATAAGTTAAAGCTTGGCTGCAAGTGGGTTTTTCATATGGATAATTAACTTAAGCATAGTTTAAACGTGGTGGCACTATGGCTTTAGGACAATCAGGTCGAGGTATTGGAGCGTCACCTCAATCCGATAGCAAATGTGTGGGCTGAACTGAAAAAGAGTGCGTGGAAACGAGGCCTACACATCTGACTCAGCTACACCAATTCTCTCATGAGAAATGCGCTACGATTCCAACAACTTACTGTAGGCAGCTTGTGGGAGACTACCCAAAATTAAATGATATAAACACACAAACAGACACACACACAAAGACGCAAAAAACATACCACTTCATTTGTAAGCTGGCTCTTTTTCTTCTTTTTGTCATCAAGACTATCCTGTAGCCCCAAATTCTTCTTTTGCTTCTTTTGCTTCTTTTCCACAATATTTGTCTCCATGAGGCTCTGTTCTCCTTCTTTGTTGTCATTTTGTCCAATCTCTTTCATCAGCATTAGCTGCCTCCTGTTCTCCTCCACAATCCTCTCTCTTTTATGCATCTTCTTGTGGGACTTCAACCAACCGGCCAGCAGATACACCTTGCCACACTCTCTGCATGGAAATCTCTTTTTAGACTTTCTGACTCCTTTTTTTACCGAAGATTCCTCAGGGACTGGGTTCGGTTCCTCTGGGACTTTGTTGGTGACGGTTTCAGTTTCATTACTGATGGTTTCAGTTTCATTATTGATAGAGTTATTAGTGATAATTATTTTGGTTTCTGCGTTTGTTTTTAACTCCATAGTGATGCTTTGAGACGCAGCAGGTTCGTTTTTGGGTTGCTCGTTGACTGTTTCTGAAGTTTCAGGTTCTTCTAATGAATGTTCAGCGATTTTGTTTTGCTCATTGCCACCCTCTGATGATGATGGCTAAACAGGTTTACAGAAATGGGAAGAGAAATTGATTTTTAAACGTTAGTGTACTTTTGTGTAATGGTGGGAGAAATAACTATTTGTACATTATTGATTTTATTTAATATACTTGTAGTACATATATCAACTTCATATTTACATAATGTCTTTGAGATTGTACTTTTTCACATAAACCAATAAAAGAATGTATTCATAAGCAAAAACAAAGTACACACAAATAAAAAAATATATTTGTGTACACATTATATGACCAAAAGTTTACAGACACCTGACCATCAGACTACTATATGGTTGAAAAAAACTTTGGGCACAAAACTGGATGCATACAATTGTAATTGTACAAGTCATCACTGTATACTCTAGCATTACAACATTCCTTCCCTAAAACTAAGAGGCGACCAACTGGACCAACCCACTGGATACCTTTGGAATGAAGTGGAATGAACCCTCTGACCTCCTCACCCCGAAATCAGCAACTGACCTCACTAATGTTTTTTGTGAAGAAAAAAAAACCTTGAATGATTAATGCTTTTTTTTTTTTTTTAATCAGGAACAGAAAATTACATTTATGATGGTCAGGTGTGCACAAACTTTTGGCCATGTTCTGTGTGATGTACATGTAAAATGCATTATAAAAAGATCATAATATTATTTCACATCTTAAGCTGCATTTACTCACAACAGTTTAGTATATAGATTATAGTCTGTAAAAGAGCTGGTCAATATATGCATATACTGTATGATTTAACAATAAAAAAAAAAAACTAACCTTGGTAATGACACGTCGAGTCCTTCTCTTAGTAGAATTGGGCAATATGGCGTCAGAATGAATGTCACTTTTTTGTTGGTTAAGTGTATGACTCCGGATATGTGGTGCAAGCCACCCTTCACGAGCAAAAACCTTATCACAGTATGGGCAAGCAAAGATTTTCTTTAGTACGTGAACTTTGCTGCTTTCAGTAGCTACCTCTTTCTTCGGCTGTATAGAAAAAAAAAGAAAAGTCAATAATCAGAAAGCAGTCTATAGAGAAACTTGTCGAAAAAAGCAGTAATGAACAGCATGTTTCAACCTGAAACATGAAGGTGACCTATTATGCAAAATTCACTTTTAAGTCGTTTTTATATACAGTGATAGAGTTACTACGAGCATAATTCATCTTGGAAGCGGGCTCATATTTCAAAACACTCGTAAACCAAATAAAAATTTCCCATAAGAAATAATGGACACCCAAATTATTCGTTCCCGACGAACGAATAATTATTCGTTTCAGATAATTATTTCCGTTTGTGCATGCAGGCGCTGTGTATGTGTGTGAGGCTAAAGTAAGGAGCCCATCCCCTCTCCCCCATCTCGTCTTACACAGTTACCCTTCCTCCACTCTTTTCACACACGCGCACACAATGGAAACACTGTTTTATCGGAAAAATAAACAAAAACCTCGCTAATGATTCTCGATTGAGCGACACACTAACAGAATCATTGCTGTAAAGTATAAATTTTATATATAAAAATAAAATAAATTAACCTGCACTTCTGTGTAGAGCAGAGAGAAAGAGTGTGTGTGTGTGTGTGTGTGTGTGTGTGTGTGTGGCACAGTGTCCAATGACGCGTGCATACACAGACACAAAGAGCAGGCTGATGCAGAGAGAGAAAATGGATTTTTAACATCTCTAATGAGACTTGCTTTTGCTTTATACACGCATTCAGACACAAAATAAAATATGTTTTACGCACACACACGTGGTCACAGTCTTATAGTGAACAGTACATGCGTGCACGGATGTTGATTATACCAGTAAGAGACACGCACTACCCACAATTCTGCAACGCAAGAGAGAGAAAAACCGTTGGCTCAGTTGTGATGACGTGACGCTCGGCTTCAAAACAAGAAGCACGTGTGTGATACATGATACTCGGTACTCGTAAACCAAGACTTGCTCGTTTTCCAAGACAAAAAAAAGTATTAAAAATCTTTGCTCGTCTTGTGGGACACTCGCAAACCGCGTTACTCGCAATCCGAGGTTTCACTGTATTTTGGTGTGTGCAAAACAAAATGTTAAAGAAACATTCCCTGCTTTTGCTTCTTTTTTTTTGCATTTTTGTATTGACCAAGCTTCAATGAGTCATTTAGATTTTCACTCTAATGTGACCTCATATGTGGGGAACCAGCCTATTGCAGTTGAAGCATTAACACAAAATAATAACCGTTAACAGAATGATGATTATGATGATATTTAGGAGACACTAAATGAAAGGAACGCTGCTTCCAAACATTTTAATTTATTTCTTTTCGTCAATTATTTTGTTTATGCAGTACCTCTTCTGAGACCTGGGGGGCGTCCTTCAGGGTGTTAGTTTGAAGCTGTTTCTTTTTCTGTCGCTTACGTTCTCGTTCATGTGACTTCAAATGGAAGGTGAGCCAACAAGAGCGAGCGAAGATCTTCTTGCACTCAGGGCACTGAAACAATCTTTGACCTATCGCTTTTGCCTTTTCCACCTCAGTTTCGTTGTTCCTTATTACCTGAAAGAAAAGGAAGTTAAAAGTGTGTGTGAGGGGTTACAATGGGTTCCAGATATATTCTGTTCTTAAATACAATATATGTATTTATCTCTGATATCTATTTACCTCTGACATGTAAATTAGGTTTGATTCTGATAAAATTTATAGTAGGTTCACAACAGCACTGCAATTGTCAGAAAGTGCAACTTTACTATAAAAGTATATTACATACAAAGTATGTACAGTATATTTGTTTACTCATTTCTTCAGAAATACAATTCTTATTCTGCAAAAAAACAAACAAACAGGGAGATGCCTTCCACACATTGGCTTTTCCTTATGTGAATTGTAATAAGAATTTAGTGTTGTCATGATTTTTTTATTTTTTTTGCCAGATGATCCCTAAACAAATCATTTTTGTCGTCATTTATAACGATCAAAACTCAATTTAACTAAGCATGCTATGAAATATGCTGACTTGTAGTGACTCAGAACTACACGATACACTACGTCACCTCTAATCTGTGACCGCCTCTGGATATTTTTAAACCTGATTAGTCTAAATTAGTTAACAAATTTAACTCTCAAGATATACATACATAGGGTTTGTAAATTCGTAATATTTACACACTTTTGGTTTTTGCACACTTTATTTTAACCTGCATTTATTTTAAACTACAATAAAAGGACATTTCGGTCATTTAACTTTGATTTCTTATTGGGCAAACACATTAAACATCACAAACACTAATCTCTTATCTAACAGTATTGTAGGCCAATTCACTTCAGACTAGGCTCAACTGCATTAAGTATCTTGATTATCTAGAATATGACTGGATGTGATTTGGAAAGGCACACACACCTGTGCGTATGTGGCCGGACAACTTGCGGGCGAAAATCAAATCAGTAATCAAATCAGAGTCTCTGAATTACTTCATCAATCAGGTCTTTACTGTAGCGGAATTAGATGTACTCTGCTCTGAAGAGACAAAAATCTAGGATGTCCCTTTTAATAGTAATGAAAACCTGTGATAAGAGGCAGATAATTTGATGACAAAATATTATTTATATTATTTGATAACACATTATTATATGTATTATATTTATCGCTTTTTTTTAACACTGCACTACTATTTTATTAGCAGTTGGATAAAACATTCCATATATTGTAAAAATGTCTTCGAATAGCATGAAAAGGTATTTTTATCTCTCAACCCTCACATACATTCATGAGCACTTTATTAGGAACACCCATGCACCAGCTCACTCATGCAATTATCTAAATCACCCAGTTGTGTGGCAGCTTGAATAATGCATAAAATAATGCATAGACTGGCTTAAGATACTGCTCACATCTGCCATCAGAACTGCTGATCTCCTGTGATTTAGCATCAATTATTGCTTGAAAGCCACACTCTATTTGACTATTATTGCTGACCATGTGCATGCATTTTTGCCCAAAATTTTGCATCTTTTAATGGCTAATTTCAGCATGATGATGCACAATGTTACAAAGTAAAAGTTGTCACAAATTGGTTTCACAAACGCCACAATGTTTTTCAGTGACTGTCCCAGTCACAGAATCTGACTCCAGTAGAGCACCCCGGGATGTGGCAGAACAGGGGATTTGCAGTGTAAAAGTGCAGGTGAAAAACCTGCATGAATTATGTGATGCGATCATGTCCACATGGACCAGAAAATTACAACATATCCACCATTTTGTGGGATCCATACCATGAAGACCTGAGAGCAAAGGGAGTTCGCATAGTGTTCCTAATAAACTGTTTAATGAGTGTACTGTATATACATATAAATTCCTAAACAGGTGAAAAACTACATCCTTATGAGACACCATATTTAGTAATTACATTTATTGATTACATATACAATTATGATATGCTTGGAAAGGGTTTTACTAGGACGTTTTTTTATATTTTGAGATTTTGAACAAGGACAAATAACATAAGAAATCAGGAGGATAAGCAGGCACATCATTCTCTTCATAGTCCACACAATTAATCTTTTGAATAGGAACTCTGAAAAGGAAAACAACTTACAGTAAATCAACTGCGTTACAGAAGCAGAATGAGTAAAAATGAGTAAAAGTGAGGTGTGGAGATTCTTACCGTTGTCCAGATCTCTTGAAAATGGTGCTGGAAATGACTTTTCAGATCAGTCATGTGGTTCCTCATCATAGTGTTGCTTTTCTCATTCTCTTATTCTCATTTTAACCATTTATTGTATAAAAGTGATTTTTTAAAAAACACCAATGCTTTTCATTTGTAATACCAAGGTTTAAAGGAACTGTCAAATGCCACTAATAATAATAATAATAATAATAATAATAATTATAATAATATCATCCATTGCTTATCATTTAATGCCTACATAGTAATCTCTAGAGATGGGGGAAATCGAGTTATGAATCGCGATTCTTTTGTGTGGAGAATGACGTTATCGCCACGCTGACTCCAAAACAGATTTTTTTAAAACAATTTTTACACTTATAGTAGAGATGAACCAGTCGATCGGCCAGTTACCAGTATTGGATGGGTTTTAGTCTGACTAGCCATGACTGGCGCAAAAGAAACGCATTTTCATGATGTTACATTATCAAAAAACGCACACGTTAAACACCTCTGATCTGGAACTTCTCCATCCTTTTTTTCACCTGCATCACTATTGTGATGGCTTTATTATTAATTATAACTAATTTTCATTATTTTTAATTATAATTATTGGTAACTGCCGGCATGTCCTCCATGCCCTTACCTTTGTAAGATGTGATCCGCTGTCTGCTTCGTCAGCATCATCCTCTACATTTTGTTCATCTTGATTCAGAATTGGCTTTCTGTGGGTCTTCATATGGACCGCCAGCCGTGATACATTAATGAAGGCCTTGTTACACTGCAGGCACTGAGCTGTCTTAGGCTTTTCTCTTCCTTGTTTCGCTTTAAGGCCTACAGGCTTGGCCGCACTGGTTTCAGAGTGCTTGCTGCTGCTGCTGGTGTGTTCACTGGTTTCATCTGATGCCTCGCTTGGCTCTACTTCAGGGCCAGAGGGGCCAGCCCTTGATGAGATACCGACGTTAACCCATCCAGTACTCTGCTCTGTCTGCTCCGAGCTGTCAGACAGATCCTCTATGAATTCTCGTGATGTCTACATGGGAATGAAACGATTATTATGTGAAAGCTGCACAGACTCAAATAGGGTAGCTTTCTGAGCTCTAACCCAGATTAGTCCTGGTCTGCCAAGGCAATCTATTGATGTGCTAATTGTTTCTTCACAATGGTTATTGGTTTGTTATAGCCAAATATTAACACAAAAGATTTGCTTCATGTTACATCAACAATGACTTTACTACATTTCATCATTCTCTTGAATGCATTAATGTTAACTGAAGCAAAAATATGCACATACCTTAGAAAGGCCACGTAATTTCTTCTTTCGTTTCTTGTCCCCGTAAAAGCATGTTTTACGCCTCCGGTACGTATAGGGCCTCTCGGTCGAGTGGACACGCATGTGAAACATCAGTCTCTGCTCCCTTCCAAACACCTTACCACAGTCCGGGCAGGCAAAGGACCTCCTCTGGCTCCTGCTCCTTGCCATGGTGGACAGAGTAGGGTCAAAGTCTAGAGGAGCCATATAGCTTTGTGCCGAGTCCCATACAATGCCGTCAGGGACACTGGCATCTACAGGAGCACTGGTACCTGGATAAACCATTTCCATATCGGTAGTGCATACTGATGCTGTGAGACTCGTGTCAGGTCCATATAAAGGGAAATCAGAGGCGTCGACTGGCTCCGTTTTGATAATGAGGGATTCTAGTGTTAGTGTCTCTGTCAGACTGGCCTCTCCTGAGACAGCAGTGGGATCTGTGGGGCATAGAAATAACAGAAGATAAAATAAAACACATTTAAGTTACTTCATTTTCAGCTACTTCTCGTAACACAAAACTCCAGAATTCAAGAATGTAATATGAGAGTGTACACTAGGGGGCAATGTTTCGTTTAATAAACCAGAACATACTCGAACAAAATGGTCAAAGAGACAAAGAGCGTTCTCTTGAGCCAAAACAGAGGGTTTGGGGTCTCACTGTAAAAATAATAAAAAAGAAGCCAAGATGGGTTTAACTTTGGGTTAAAAAAGGAGGAGAGGAGAAAAAAAGAAACACTTACAAACCAAATTCCCAGCCAAAGTGTATTTATGATTGAAGACCTTTTTTTTTTGCTTTGTAAAAAAAAAAAAAGCTCCTCTCACATTTATGCCACAATATCAACAATATGCTGCTTCTCCTTTCTTAATGAAAATTTTATGCACCATTCTCTATTTTATGCACCTCTAACAACCATTCAGACTTCTATTTATCTATTTATGTTCAATTCAAATGCAGAATTTCCCATTATTTTCAAATGAATCTGCACCCATCCTTGCATGTATGATGACGTCTCTTACTAGATCATTCTTCCACTACCGGGGATTAAAGTGTCAAGATGAGGGAGAGCTGAACTCAAAAACATCTTTGCATTTTGGCAAACAGACTCACAGAGTTGCCAGTCTACAGGCAGGAAATGAACACAAATTCAAAATGCTTGTACATATTATAGAGCCGCACGAACCTAAAACACATTCAGATTTAAATATTTAATATCCAGTAGTCGTGCCTCTGCTGTCTTACATCATTCAGAAAGAGAGGCCTGAAGAACTTCACTTTTTAAACACCAAATTACTTTGGTGTTTAAGATATATTGAAAGTAATCCAACAATAAGAATTTTTTTTTATTCATCAAATAATTATGAAAATAATTTGTTAGATGCATGCCAAAATACAAAACTATGAGTTTTATAGTATTGTTTGTGTTTTAATAAAAAATATGTATTTATATATATTTTAATTCAAAGAATCACAATAAATGTACAGTTTAGTACAGTTTACATATTTCATTTGGGTCTGTTTGCATTTTGTGCAAGATTTAGTGAAAACCATAGCACCATGGGTCCCTAGAATGTTAACCTAGAAGACCGGAAGCAAGAAGAAAAGGGAGCGAGCCACTTACAGCCGGTGCCAAGAGGAATCATTAATTAGGTATAAGTGAGATTTAATGTTAATTTATTTAGGTATTTCATATTTTACTTCACTTAAATGTCTTTTCGAAATGTTTTGATGGTTTTAAAATGTAAAAATATAATTATAGTGTTAATATGTGGTAATATTGGTAATATTTTGGGGTGGCTGGAACGGATTACATGAATAGGGAAAATGTGTTATGCAATACGAAACTTCACCTTAACAACTCGCCTCTGATTAAATTCGTATGCCGAGGTACCGGTGTATATTTTAATGCCTGAATGTTTAAACATATCTATCTATCTATCTATCTATCTATATATACATATATATATATATATAATTACAACATGGCAACATCCCATCAATATATTTTTTTTTTTGCATAAATGTGCATGAATTAATCTTCATATAATATTTCTGGTTTTGTGCAAATGTGAAACAAAATTAAAAATGTTTTTTATGTTAAATATTATTAAGGTATTTATTTCTTAGTTTTACAAACCCTATAAAGCATTTTGTGTGTCTGATTTTATGTAAATTATGTGCGAAAATACAGGGCTAAAAACTATTATCCTTGATTGGGTAAACTATCATTAAAGACACATTAATAAATGTATTATAACTGCACAGTTAATAAGACCGTAAGTTTTCTCCTAACCGCCAAAAAGGTGGGGAAAAAACGAATGAACAAAGGAGTCATGTGATTCGTGGAAAAGAACCGACTCACATGAACGATTCAAATCCGACACCGTTATTTACAGGCTAAAACGACACAACAAGGCAAGATCAAGCCGTTAACATTGGCTTCGAGAACAATGTAATTAAACATTTTTCGTTACTCTGAGTGGAATAGTGCAGGTTATAGTGTGTGTAAGATGAGGGCCGGCGCGCATTGTGCAAAAGCCGGACTGTAACCCCTCGTGCAGAAACGAGCTAATAATAGCAGAAAGAGCTAGCTTATCGCTAGCTAAACATTAAAATAATAATTCTGTAACAATTAGGGAGCGCGCTGGTGATTTATGTCACAGGCTGAGCTTGTAAAGGGAGAAAAAACGCCGAGCTGGCCCCCTGCTCAGTACCTGGCCAGTCGGTCGGGTTTTCGCCCTCCATCCAGCGGAGCCTCCGTCTGAGCACCTCGTTCTCTTTGCGCGCTCGCACCGTCTCCTCTTCATACTCCAGCACCGTGCCGCCCACCATCTCCATGATCTGCTCCACCGCCGCCATCAGCCGCTCATTCAGGGCGCGGTGCAAAAGCTGCAGCTTGGTCATGTTGGGCTCCAGAATTAACCAGTGCCTGATTTGAAGCAGGATTTAATAATAACTAGCTAGCTATCGTCGCGTTAGCGCAGCTCTTCTTCCTATGGCAGTGTAGCGCTCTCCTACTGTGTGCAATGTCGGGATCTTTACTGACCCCTAGCGGACGGAGTGCAGTCAACTTGCAGCAAAATACAGTACAGGGTGGCACCAACATCTCCATAATACGGGAAAGCAAGCTCACTTACTCATCGTCTATACTGATTTATCCTGTTTATCCTACATATCCAGCCTATACACCCTGGACGGGATGCCAATCCATCGCGCGCGCACACACACACATTCACATACTACATGCATTTTTGGGAACACCAATCAGCCTAACCTGCATGTTTTTGGACTGTTTGAGGAAAAAGGAATACCTGGAGAAAACCCACTAAGCAGGGGAAGAACATGCACATCCCCTTCCCACAGAGGAGACTCACCAAACATGGGGAGAGCATGTAAACTTGGGCGAAAATCAAATCCCGGACCCTGGGAGGTGAAGGCGACAGTGCTAACCACTATGCAGTGTGCAATCTGAAGTACAATTACATCCATAACACCAGATCATCATTGTTCATCATGAAAGGGAGACTTGACCATGTGTGTATTTGCAAATACAGTAAATCCCAGTAATGCACACTATCTTACGATCATCAAAGCTGCTATTATTATTATTATTATTATTATTATTACTTTAAGTTGTGTTAGAGCATGTGCATGAGCAGTACATTTTGTCCACATAATTGGAAAAAAATTTAAATCTACGTCAATTTAAAGCAATATTTTCCATAATTTGTCTGAAGAGCTCTTGATTATTTTATTTCTAACAGGTCACACAGGCTTAGAAAATCTTATTTACCAATAAAATAATTATCAGAATAATTATTCCCATAACAAAATGAAAAAAAAAGGATTTAACTCGAACCCTGGAGAGTTTTTCTAAGAAAAAAGATGGCATAAAACCTATTTGATATTTTCCCCACAAATATCCTAATACACATTTTATAACAATTTATTATTGTTGTAAAACCAACCTGGCCAGAACTTCTGTATTTTTTATCCCTTTCCCATTAAATCAGCCTGTTGCAGGTTGCAGTGTATAAATGGAAAAAATTTATAGATGCAGTTTCTATTACACAACAGTGTTTCTAGGCCATTTACAATCATGTAGTAAGAAAGCCACATTTGAAATGATAATGCAGGGCAGCCGGAGTGGACTAGCTTCTCTTTATTTAAATAAGCAGCTTATTCATCCACTGCAAATAAAGCAAATATATAAGGATAAAGCGGTACAGAAAATGAATGAATGAAAAAGAAATGCATTCAAATACTGAGCAAACCCTGTACCTAAGTGACACTTTCCCTCTGAAGGACAGTAAAATGTTTTAAGTTCACTTTTAGGGGAACGGTATGAAAACTTAAGTGTGAAGCATACCAAAGACAATAGCAATGTTTATTGTGTGACCAAAAAAAAAAAAACTTTTTCCAAGGTATTTCCGGGTTGATATTTTACTATTACTGAGCTAGCAGCACTGTTAGATATTACACACTTAACCTTTAATTAAGCTGCTAATTTGGGCAGAAATCCTGCAATCTGTCCGTTGCTTTGTACTTTATCAAAAGCATTCAAAACAAACTGTAGGAATTAATTTGGTCCCAGAGACAAACACATTTATTGCATGTATACAGTGTCTGAAGATTCATGCTCTGACATAAAAAAAAACTCATCTCCCTCAAGAAAAAGTTTTATTTTTAATTCCTGCTTTCATGAGCATATGAATATATTATCGTCTTGTTTTACTGAGCCTCTCAGGGTTTTCACAAAAAAAAAGCATTATTTATGCTACTGTAGCTTTGAAAAGACTGATGTAGCTGTTCTTTCTTTGCAGTTTTGCAGCCTCAGCAGTCCCTCATAAACAGTTTTTTTTTATTTTATTTTTTTTTACAAGTGCTGGAAACCGATTTGAAGGTACGTGATAAGTAAAAATGAGGGGAAACGAGAAAAAAATAACAAGCCTTGCATTTTGTTTTGTCGGGTGTTAAACAAGATACAAATCTTACATGTCATCAGAAGAAGTGCACAGTGAGGTCAGAAAAAAAGAGCAAACTTAATGAGGATACAGTTGTGGTCAGGCATTTACAGTACATACACTTATCATAAATGTGATAGCCATATTGGGCTTTCAGGCATTCAACCGGGATTTCATTGAGGCAGAATGTTTGTACAAAGTTTTGTGTTTTTTAATATCAACACAGGGTCATAATTATACATACAAGGTCAAAAATATACAGTACATCCACCCACTTAGATTATTAATTGATTGGTGTAACAAAAAAAAAAACCTGAAATGTCTTTGATTTTCACCTTCCTGTTAGTGACCATGATGCACTACAGCTTGTAGCTTCTCTGTAACAGCATTTATTGAATTGACCCACAGATAATACAATGTGAGATTCCAATGAGCGCAGGACAGATCTGAGAAAGAGGAAAGTAGATTTTCAGTCTGGAAAATCTCTTGGGAAATCCCAAGATCAAGATATGCAGATCACAAGATCAGGTCAAACAACTGTATGTAGCACAAGTTATTGGGAGGTTATTTCTCAGCTTTTCTCAGCTGAGGAATAGGTTAGAATGGTCAAGAACAACCCAGGAACCACCAAAGCACAGGCATCATCTGGAAGATTCTTGAACACCAGTGCCACTATGTACAGGCAAGTGAGTTTCACATCATCATGGACTGAAGGGCTACCTTTAAAGTAAGAAGCTTCTGTTCTGAAATCAACATCTTCATGACCACATGGACAAAGAAAAAGCCTTCTAGAGGGGAGTTCTGACCTGAGGTATAGTACTCTGCAAAAGTGTTAGACACATGCAAATAAATTCTGTAAAGCAAGGATGCCTTCACAAAAAAAAAAAACTATAAAGCCCAGTAAACAGTAATAGAATAGAATTCAGTTAACAAAGTTAGCATTTTGTGTAATGCCGCTTTGAGGACTCTTTAGTCTCAGGTACAATTTGTGGAGTATATAAGGAAATTAGCTACCAAGTTTTACTGAGTATCCTACAGAACCACCCACAGTTCTTTGACAGTTGCACCTGCTTCTTTTTTGCATGTAAACCCAGCAGCTTCCATTATGTTTTCTTTTTTCTA
>JAOTQY010000023.1:18086443-18098466 GCA_026413445.1 Dolichallabes microphthalmus | reverse complement strand
TTTCCTCCGGGTACTCCGGTTTCCTCCCACAGTCCAAAGATATGCAGGTTAGGCTAATTGGCGTTCCTAAAAAAAATAATAATAATTGCCCGTAGTGTGTGAATGGGTGTGTGAGTGTGTGTATGTGTGTGCTCTGCGATGGATTGGCACCCTGTCCAGGGTGTACCCTGCCTTGAGCCCTAAGTTTCCTGGGATAGGCTCCAGGTCCCCCGCGACCCTGAACACAGGATTAAGCGGTATAGAAAATGAATGAATGGTTCTGGAGGTGAGTTCTTAAGGCGAAAATTCAAATTGTGATTTGCATTTCCCTATAAGAAATATTGTAAATGCACATAATCTGTTCCAGCCACCCATAAATATTACAAATTTCCAACACTATAATCATATTTTATAATCATATTTTTTTTTATGAAACAATTAAACCATTTAGAAAAGTATGTTGAAAAAAAAAAAGTTAAATATGAAATGGACTTCCTCTTGAAATCGACTGCTTTTTTAATGATCATTTCCTTTTTAATTTCCATTAAAAAGGCCCCTTTACTTCTTGCTACCGTCCTTACTAACTTCCATGGGACCCATGGTGCTACATCTTCACTAAATCTTGCACAAAAAAATTTAAAGTTCATAAGTTTGCTTGGCTTGACTTTCCACTGGTGCAAACAAGTTTTGAAGGGCTTGTGGATGTATGTGCAACTTAGCCAGCGTTTCCAGTGGTTGGTTCGTTCATATGCTGATCCAAAATTGTTGCAAAATTTTTATTTATACAAGTCACTTACTCTATGCTTACCGATGTCAGGAGAGCAAAAGACTACTTTTTAAAATCATGCACATCTATTGCTTCCAAGAACATAAATCATTTTAACATGTCCTGGTGAAATCTGGGAGAACAAAAAGTTGAAGTTGTGTTGATGTGCATTTGGAGACAAGAGATAGCCCAAGGGAGGGCAGGAGAGAGCAACATAGAAAGAGAAAGTGAGAAAAAAAAATATGGGAGAGTTAACATTTTAATGTCAGAACCAGAATAAGGCATAGGGGAGTTAAAATGTTTTATATAATAAAAACAGAAGCAAAACATTCTTCCAGGATGGAAGCAATCCTGTGCATGAAGTAATGTTCATGCAGACCTGACTAGCCAAAGTTGCATCAGAGTGGCACACACAGGCCTGACCTCAATCTCACTAATCACCTTTAGAATGAACTGGAATGCTGAGTATGTACCAGGTCTCCTCACCTGACATCACTGCCTGATCTCACTTTCTTTAGTGGGCTCTTGCTGGTTCTAATTGAGCCCAGACAGATCAGGATGACAATTACAATATCACGTCTAATCAGTCTGGTTTTGTTTTAGGAGGCTTGGGCAGAATAAGACAGGTAAACTTTGAGAGATAAATTGAGGGTTTGGACTGTGACAGCAGTTGTCTTCTAGCTACTCCTGCTGTTCACTTTCACCCAGTCTTCAGTTCCTGTTACTGTCAAACTAGAGGCCTGTAGCTTGCCAAACACTAGGGGAGGGACGCAACCTCGCCCACTTATATCAGATTCATCGATTGGGTAATTTGATTAGAATGTATAATTAAATCCCCCTAGGTTAATTTATTTGTACTCTCAGACAGCTTGTTTATCTCCTCTATCCCTCTGCGACATTTTCTAATCAGTGACCCTTTCTGTCTGCTCTCACTCTCTCCATTGCATGATGGTGAGCATGTCCACAGGAGAAACTAGTTGTTACAGTACTGCAATGAATGTACAGGCAGTAACAGGGAGTTAAAGGGAGTAGTTAATCATTATACATGTAATAATTGTAGGGACTAACAGGCCACCTCAAAGGGAGCCGTGAATCTGTCACCTTCCAGCGAAACGGCGCCATGCTGACAACGTTATCTCTCTCAATGGTACAAAGCAGCTGGAAGTGTGATCCGGTCAAAGCAGGAAACCCAGATGGCTTTCACCAACCTTGACCTCAAACAGTACAAATCAGCAAGCTGTTGAATAAGGAAGAGAAGAGTTTCACAACATCAGCAAACAAAGAAAGAAGCTGTTTTTCACATGTCCAACTCAGATGGTATAAATCTGCAAGCACCTCCCTTGCACAAAAAAGAAGCAGTTACACATCCCCACTCAAACGGTGTAAATCAGCAAGCACCTCCCTTGAATAAGGAAGAAGACAGTTTCACAACCCCCCTGGCAGTTGCTGACCACCAGAACGCATTTCCTGCTTCATCTCTCGGCTCAAGAACAAAGAACATACCTACTTCAGGGACACTTGTAATGCCAATCAGTTAACGTATGCCAGTAGGGCAAAAATAAAATTATATGAATGTACTCATTTAGGATGTTTGATATCTTTGTGTTGTGTTCAACATGTCTATCCTAAACTTAGGAAGTGTAATCAACATGTATAACCCCACTCTATAGATGAAGATATGAATGAGTATATAAGACATGGGATGCTTGGTATTGAATGAAAGCTTGGTGTATTCAAAGAGCATTGATGTGTATGAAAGTTAGTCATATGAACCAGACTTGTGTTGATACAACCTAAGTTACTAATAATCCAAGGAGATGTCCTCTGACATGACAGACCAAATCCTAGATTAATGTATGCATGAAAAGGAGGAACCGTGCAGGGCTTGGCTACGCCCACAACCACCTCTGAATGGGACAAACCACTGTGGAACAGACCTGCTCCGTGGGGTCAAAAACCAACGTCTGAACTCCTACATTGTCTGAAGGAAGGAAGCAAGACCGCCCATGCTTCGGCCCCTGCGGCCGCTCCGCCACCCTTGTGGGCAATTTTTCGCCTTTGTATTTTCACCGTTGCATCAACAAGCAACTGGGTCATCCACTCTTCAAGAACTCTCAATAAGACATAGTGCCAGAACTCCAAAGTCCTGCAATGAAGAAACCCTCAGAAGAAGTTCCAGAGCACCGCCATTGGTAACCAGGCAACCAACTCTTCACCAAAGGGCTTCCCTGAAAGACGTCATCTTAACAACAGCGCAGCAACAAATCAGCAACACTGTGATTCCCTTCGCTGGAGGCGAACCAATGGATGAGTACCAAAAGTAACGCAAGTAAACAAACAAAGCTTCATAAACCGTAAGATTAAACCCAAGGCTCTGCTCTTGTGACTTTCTCAGATCTAGTAAACAGTACTAGAAGAACTTCAGTAACTTTCACCCTTTTAACTGTTTGTGTTTATGTGTGTTTAAGTAGTTTCATGTATTGTAGAGTAGGCAAATAAATTCTTGTTTCTTTATTAAGAACTGTTGTCTTGGTCATGTATTTTGAAGTCTAAACATTTGCCTTGCTCATAACTGATGAACACCAGATTTTGTGTTATGATTGGTGGCCACGGGATAAACAGAATTGGTAAGATAAACTACATTGTGCTAAACGCTGGATGGATAGATGATGAAGTGTATGCTATAAATTTTAATTCAGTTTAATAAAGTCAACCGGAATCCTTAAAGATTCTGACCCAGAGCTGAAACCCTTCATACTGTAACATAACAGGACTCATTGTACAGAGCAGTCTGTTGAAGTTACACAATGTAGGATGATTTAAAATATACAGGTATATCTACATGAATAAAAGAGGTTAATTTAAAAGGTTTTGTCTGGTACATTGGTCAGAAAAGTAATGTTATGAACAGTTATATGCTGGATTTTTAATCATCTACTTTAAACAAGGAGTGTATTTGGCTGACAGTACAACTTAGTGTCAACAAGGCGTAACACTCAGTTCTTTGTATTAATAAGTTGGGCAGAGAGTTGTGCTGTACAGAAAGACAGGCAGATGTACGTGGGCTGAAATAACCTGAAATAATATCACAGATTACATTAAACCTGATCAACTTATTTTTACCTTTTCTTTTATCTCTTCTTCACCACCACTTAATCTTCATTCCTGATTGTCCATAGGTCAGTGATCTTAAGTATATATTCATGTCACTTTTTTTGCAGTACACTATTGAGTAAAAAAATCATTTTTATGTTACGTGTGTACTTCATCCTCCATGCCTCTATCATGCATTTTCACTTCCTCCATTTCAAACTACCGCATCACCCTCCAGCCATCACCATTTACAGCATCTGAGCCCAGTCCTGTCCCATTTTTCACCTTCTTAGAGCAGAAATGTTTAATTATTCATGTTGTTTTAAAATTCAAGTGAGTTTTTTTTTTTTTTTTTTTACTAACTACCATCAGTAACGTCAGGGTACACTCCCCATTGCACATCCTCATCCCTCACTCTTTTCTGCTCCTTACCAACTGTTGCCCTGGCAACTGAAACATCCTGGAAGTGCATGATGAAGTGGGAGTAGACAAAGAAGTAAGTGGTGGAGAGCAAAAGAAAAAGAGAGATAGAGAGAGGGAGAGAGAGAGCTACAGTACTTAATGAGTGGACAAGCTGAGACATCCTCCATTAATTACAATTTAATTGTATCCACTTTCTGTTTTGTTTTTGTTTTTTAAATTGGGGAAAAATCTAGATTCAAATGGGAAAATGTGATCTTGATCATACTAAATAGGCATGTGTAGTACATAGCATGACTTACTAGTAACAAGATAAATTTAGGCTTTCATTATCTTAAAAGATAATTAGAAAAATGAAAAAAGAAAATTATTTTATTTCCTGACCTACTGGACAACTGAAATGTCAGTCCCATATTTTGTTCATTAATAAGCCTACTTAGTCAGATTTAAACAATTAGGATCTAATGTTCAAGGTATACATACAAGCTTGAAACCCCCCCTGCAAAATATAATACAATTAATTTAGTATTTCCTATTATATTTAATTACGTTTATAATGAACTCATCACAAAACCCTTGAACTTCAAGTCAAAACATGAAATTTTGGAAAGCATAAAATCTACTGACAGTGACGGAAGCGGAGCCCACTGCAGTCGTTCCTGTCAATTAGAATTGTTTTTGTTTTTGTTATAATGTTACCAAAAAACATTTTACTGCAGGTTGTACCGTTTGTAGTTGCTTGTCTGACCAATTGAATTAGAGTTTTTATATTTCTAGACAATATCATTCATTTCAAGCTTGAAAAGTCTTGTTCTATTGGCAGATAATTTTGTAATTTTATCTTTTGTAATTATCTGCCAATAGAACAAAATCTTTTACAGCTTGATATTAGTAAAAACAAATGACTAGAAATAGGTTAAGTACTCTAATACTAACATTTGGTTTACTGCAATGTCATTTTGAGTAAGTTTGACTATATTCAACGTTTTCTTTTTATCGCACTAAGATGTTATTTTGTGCAGTGTAAGTGAGTATGAAACCCCTGAGAGCAAAAGCCTTAGTTATAATAGCTACAATCTTTCTCCTGTCTTCAAGATTCACGATTCAAAGAACTTTATTAACCCCAGAGGGAAATAGCTTTTCCCAAAAGAGGAAATTGTCTTGATAATCTCTCTGGTGGTAAAGCCTTTGACCAGACTTTGGCTAACAATTTTTCTATGAGTATGACTGGTGTTCTTTTGTAGCACATAAAGACATTACTGAGGTCTGGCAACAATCTTCATTTTACCTTGACAAATGTCAAGTGTCAAAATGTGTGTGTGTGTGTGTGTGTGTGTGTGTGTGCGTGTGCGTGCGTGTGTGCGTGTGTGTGTGTGTGTGTGTGTGTGGGTGGGTGGCTCCTGGCTCCGGCTCCACCTAAAAAAAGTCACCATTTCAGAAAGGCATGTATCTAGAAAAGAATGAACTGGTCAGAAGGATGGTCATTTAACCAGTTTGATTACAATCTACATTATAAATCACAGCTATGTTAAATAGTGAAAGTAAGAGCATTTGGACAATCCTTATTTTTTTGCGATTGGGACTAAACAGAAACAACTTGTTAGTTATCACCATACCCACAATGAAGTATGGAGGTAAGAACATCATGATATGATGCTGAATTGCACATCATCATAGTTAACATGAATAAAGCAAAGTATCAGGATATATAAAGATAGACAATATGATACAGATTTAACCTGCTAAGCTGATGTGTAATCGCCATCTCCATGTTTCAATTAATCCTTGAAATACCTTCTAGTCCTAGAGCAATGGTTGCTTAAGAAGTTAACGCTCAGGGTTACTGATCATAAGGTTGCCGGGTCGAGCCCCAGCAGCATCAATCTACCAATGGCCCTTATCCCTCTCTCCTCTAGGGGTGCTGTATCCTGGCTGACCCTGTGACTTCCTAACTGGTCCTGCAGTCCCATTTATCATGTACATTTTAGTGGTTTCCCTCCTCTAAAACAGGGGACATTTTTATTTAGCTGATGAGTAACATAAAGTGTGCTTCATCCATCCATCCATGAACCTCTGTAATCCAACTAGGAACTGTGGAGTCCAATGGTGACCGTTGTTTTTATTCCCATTGGTTCAATTGTGGTAGGAACTCCGATCAACATTTACACGTTATAGGCAAAATTTTAACACCAATTAGCCTAATCTGCATGTTTTTGGACTGTGAGAGGAAACCCACCAAGCAGAGGGGGAATATGCAAACTCCGCGCACACAGATGGGAATCGAACCAAGGCCCTGGAGGTACAAGGTGACAGTGCTAACCACTAAGCCACCATGTGCTGGGTAGGGATACGTTTTCAAAGTTTTCATTGGGAATGCCAATTAGCCTAATCTGCATGTCTTTGGACAGAAACCCACCAAACACAGGGGACAACATGCAATCTTTGTGCACACTGACAGGAATCGAGCCTGTCCAGGAATCGAGCCCGGAACCTGAAGGTGCAAGGCGACAGTGCAAACCACTAATCCACCCACTGTGCCACCCAAGGTGTGTTGGGAGATGAAAAAACACAAAAATGCGCTGGGCAGGGATACGTTTTCCAATAAATTTTGTATAATACTTAAAAAAAACCTTTCCTGTTAGGGTCTACAACTTTCCAGCAGCACTGTATCTTTAGTTGTGTTATGAAATACAGCCTCATGTATTCTGCAGTATTTTTGCTCAGTCCCTGTTTCTGTAAGGACTAACACATAACCATGTAAATTACTTCATCTAGTAGAAATGTTTACTACTCATTCAGGTTATTAGAATATGTCCTTAGTTACATTGTAATATTCTCATTACTGGAACTATAGCCAAAATGTGTGTATGTTGACATATTGGGGGTCTTTTTATTGAAAACGCAATATTTATTTTATTTCTGGTCAAAAGTACGAAATGAACTAAACGACTCAAAAAAAGATTCGTTCATTTTGATGAACGAGATTCGAAGAGCCGAGTCACTAAAATGATTCAAACTTCCCATCACTAAATACAGACTTGAATGTGGATGTTTTTAATCCTGGACATAATAAGCAGGACCCCAAAGACACCTAGCCTAAACATACATTTATGACAATATGGAGTGAAAATTCACACTACTTCATGGCTAATAAGACAGCAGGACACACAAACTCATATCCATTGAGGCCTGTAAGAGGAGGTGATAGACTGAAACATCTTCTCCAGAGTGAAACAAGCTACAGCATTCCCTGGTCTGAATGACGACATTGATGTCTCCTTTTCTATTATTATCTTGTTGGTGCAAGTAATACTGTTGCTTTTTTGAGACGCATATCAATTTCAGCTGAGATTGCATATTCAGCAGGGAATGATAAAGTGAGTCATGTTGACATTATATTTATGGGCATATTTTGGATTGATATCCCTCTGTAAGTGTTTTGAGTCCTGCTTGTTTTTTTTTTTTGTTTTTTTTGTGAATTATGGTTTACGGCGATCAGTTTGTAATCATTTGAGATCTCATACTATTTTAATTATAGTGATTGCTTGTCATGCAGAAATTATTATACACTCAAATTTTTACATTGATAATTTTTAGCTGTTTTCTTTTTTTCTTTCTTTTCAATTTCTCCATCAGTTTATTTTGTCCTGACAGCCGGCATGGTGATTTAGTGGTTAGCACTGTCGCCTTGCACCTCCAGGGTCCGGGTTCAGTTTCCGGCCAGGTTCGATCCCTGCCTCTGTGTGCTTGAAGTTTGCATGTTCTCCCTGTGCTTGGTGGGTTTCCTCCCACAGTCGAAAAACAAGCAGATTAGGCTAATTGATGTCCCCAAATTGCCCGTTGTGTGTGTGCCCTGCGATGGATTGGTGCCCTGTCCATTGTGTACCCTGCCTCGTGCCCTAAGTTTCCTTGGATAGACTCCAGGGCCCCCGCAACCCTGTAAAAGCAGTATAGACGATGAGTTTGAGTGATTTTTATCATGTATTTATTTTTGTATTCTCTTTATTTTTAACTTTTTGAGGAAGACTGAATGTATATATTTTATCCGCTGCTAATGTTGTGAAGCAAATGGAAGAGTCACACAGGTCATAGCATGAAGTTGCTTTGTTAAAACAAGTATGCTAAGTTAAAGGTTATGTTGTGCAAAAGTCAGTAAGGGGTGGGGATAGAAATCCTGGTGCCTGCTGTATGAGCAGCTTATGAAACCAATTCGAGCTCTTTGCCATGAAAAACAAATAAAACCCTGATAGCCTGGACCTGTAATCTGCTGGCACTGGATGCCCATCAGAAGTCCTTAAATACAATATAAATGTTTTAAATAAAGCAAAACTTATTTGATTGGCTCTGGACATGTAGACCGTCTCACAGGGCTTTTGGATTCCAGACAACACACACGTGGAGCTATTGAGGAAGTGTTTATTCGCAATGCTCACTGAAACATTATTAGTGTCAGTCAAAAGTGAAACAAGATCAATACATACAGTAGGGCTCTATCATAGACCTTGTAATACATACTGTGTACATCACATATTGTTGGTTAAAAGCAATCCGTTAAGGCATGCACAGGCAAATCTGCACAAAGTCAGGATTATAGAAGCGGTAGGGCTTGTCATAATGCAAGAAACAGTAATTTCATAGAGAATAAAAGCATCAACCTCTGGCACTGGTGGCTTACCCAAAATAAGGGTGAGAATACGCAGTAAAGGAAAATACATTCACTGAAAGACAGGAATGACAAAAGAAAGTGGCATTGATGTGGCATTTTCACACCATCCTTGAAAAATACAGATTTGCATAAGCTAGAAATGAAGAGACACGGAGAAACCCAGAGACTGATACTCTGCTGGTGTCACTGAAAGATTAGATGATTCCTTCTTATGAATTTCACACTAAGCAGCATGTGGATTCTGTAATAAACTGTGTAAACACTCGAGGTCAAAGTTGACACCTCAGAAATGTACCGGGAAACCCTGACAGCCAAACAATTGACTGCAAAGCCACGTGTGTATATATACAGTCTATAGATATATATAATATAACATTACCATAAAAATATGTTATAGCGATAAATATAGTATAACAAGAGAATGCATGAAATCACTGTAGTGATAACAGTCAAGAAATTGCATTACTAATAACCTAATACTCATCATAGAATAGCACAAAGGCAGAAGGTACAAATATATACATATCGATATGTACATTAGTATATACAGTACATTAGGAAAGCTAGCAGTGCAGACAGAATAAATATCTTCAGCCAGTTACAGCATTTCAAGAGAACAGAAACGAAGCCAAGGTTCTCACGTTGCTGCACGGTATGTTTTTTTCTCTTTTTCTTTTGTATTAATGCGAATTAAAAGTAAGCATGCTACAGGTTTCATATTTGAGGGAAGCAAAGGAAGTGAACGAAACGGTGCACAATTCAACTCATAGCAGAAGTTGCAACTGGTGCAAGTGTCAAATGCAGCAAAAGGTTCAGTCCAACACAATTTTGGAGAATTCATTCCTTTTCCAAACATGCACGTTTATAGATTCCGTCCATCGGTAAAACGGAACAGAAAAAGGGTCCCTGAACAATGTGTGCTAATGTGTAAAGTATTCATCTCTCAGCTGACCTCCAGTTGCATTCAAGCCCAGTCTTAGACCCAGTTCATTGGTTCTGAAAGACAAAAGTCCAGAATATTTCATTTGGAATTTTCCAGTTTCGTCCTCTGGTGCCACCTTGCCCCCTAGTGGACAACACTTCATTTGTGCAGCTTGAAAAGATTAAACTACAGAACAAGCTCTGAAGCCTGCATGTCACTGGCATGACCGAGCCTGTGGTCATAGTGCTTAACAATGCTGTAAACCAGACGGAAAATGGTTCTTTTTTTTTTTAGATAATCAACCTCACGTATTTACAAAGTGCTACAAAACGAAGGACGTTGCCTTCAGAAAACCTTCAGAAAACCCTCAATCGTCACTTGCTTTTGGCTTTCTTCGAAAAAACCAATTATACTGTAAACATCGACCATGTTAAACAAGGGGTCTATGAGTATTTTTTAAATCTTAAAAAAAAAAAAGAAAACGATTAAGTGAGAAAGATTTCACACAGAAAGTACATGTAGACAGACATAGTGAGATGTATATGAAATGATAAGCAATGTTAAAATACCATCAGTGTTGCAGACTGGGATATTGTGATACTATTATGAATTCAGGAGTATCATTAATTATCTCTATCTCTCTAATGCACACACACACACACACACACACACACAAATATCTTCTGATTCACAAGAGAAAAACAAAAAGTGAATCTTTCAGAGACTTGGCACAGATTCTGTTTTGGCAAAGCTACCCAAACAGAAGTGAATTGGATATCACACTGCTAATTGACTTATAACGACTCGATCAAGGGAATACATGCAGATGTGTTGATTTTTTTTTTTTGCATTTAGGGATTCCTTCGTGCATGATGTTGAAATGCTGTAAACTAAAAAAAACAATAACGGTAACTTTGCGCTATTTCCTCTTCGTATGGTTTCACTGGTGGTGTGGTAAGGAGAGAAGGGGGTGAGAAAAGTGTGCAGGGGGAATACCGCATAACCCCCTCCCTTGTACACACACACACACACACACATACATAACCACACGCTTAAAATATAGGACCAATCAGAACGTGCGCCTGCATCCTTCACCGCAATTCCTTGCATCTCTCCATCTCTAGAGTATCTTTTCATCAGCAGTTAGCCCCCTCCCTCTTCCTGCTCCCTCTCTCACATCTCTCCATCTGTGTGAAACAAAGGACTGCAACCCAGTTCAGACAATCCCACCCATTCCTCCTCCCCTTCTCCTTACTCTACACCATCAATGCGCTTTAGTTACCGTCAGCCGGTCGGGAAGCTCATGTCTGGGATGTTTGTTTTGCGTGGCTTCGCCTGCATTTCTTGTTCATCTCACACTAATTCCCATCTGTCAAAAAAGACATTATGGACATAAATACAGTCCTTATTAAGAAGACTAAACCGGAGCAGGAGTGTGCATGCTAGTTACTTTTATCGTCTTGCTCCATTGGGATTTCATAGTGTCTAGTAGAGAGCGCTGGATAGAGATGCTGCTTGCTGGTTTCATCAGATTCTCATCCCGTTTCCATTTCGCCGTCTCTCCATCATTTCAGTAATTGCCTTTCCCGCCATAAATCTACATTAGGCTTAATATTAGCTATTCTTTTTTTATCTATGAGTCTGATGTCATTATTCAGATAGTGTGTAGCCTTGGTAGCAGAGGGACATGATTTCTCTACGATTCCCTAAACAAACTGATTTTCTCAAACAACTTTCTTTTTTTATTTTTTCTGATCTTTCTCGATTTCTCACCCTCTCCCTCCTTACATACACATACAAAGGACTTTGTTTCTGCGGATGAAAACAATGTGTTTGGTCTCAGGAACTTGATGTAGAGTAGAAAAGAACCGAGGGGAAAAAAAATCAATCTTGAGGTGCTTCAGTAATATGTGGGAATGCAGGGTGGAGGAGGGCGATGGTCATGTGGATCAGTCGGATGGTCATAAATTCCTCCTTAGTTTGATTGTCATGGCAACCCTCAGGACTTCAAGATCACTGCAAGAAAAGAAAACAGGCTCGTTAGAGGCAATACTTAAAGTTCAACAAAGGCTAAATGGCATAGATGTGATTATTCTCACTCTCTCACTCACTCATCTTCTATACCGCTTTATCCTGTATTCAGGGTCGCGGGGACCTGGAGCCTATCCCAGGAGGCT
>JAOTQY010000023.1:18072000-18086343 GCA_026413445.1 Dolichallabes microphthalmus | reverse complement strand
GACGGGAATCGAGCCTGGCCGGGGAATCGAACCCAGACCCTGGCGGTGCAAGGCGACAGTGCTAACCACTACACCACTATGCCGCACAGATGTGATTATTAATAAAGAATAATAGGAAAATGATAGAACGATTACATAGAAGACACTTTACATTAAGTTGAAGGGCTAAGAAACACTGAATTTAGGGGAAAAAAAACATGAAACAAGGAATTTAACCATATGCTTTTCTAAAAAAAAAATTTTTTTAAACAACTAGCCTATCATTGGTATTAACTCCTGTATACCAATTATAGGCTTGTTTTTTTTCTCTTACCTTATGAATAAAATGATCATTTCACAATTTTCCAATGCATTCCACAGGCATTTATTTTAAACATTCAGATTTTAATGAAACTCACGTCCCCAGTTGATGACAATGGCAGCAGCAATGATGAGAACTCCTCCCACAAGAGAGACGATAGAGAGGATCTTTGCGTTGCGTCCAAGACGCCGTGCTCCGTCAACATTACCTTGTTGCATACTGTACCGAGACTGATAGAAAGAAACACAAGGGAAAAGAAACTAAGAAAGATGAAAAGATGACAGAAAAGCACACAAAAAGTCATTTTGAGTAGATTAACTTAAATCTGATATAAGACTGATTTCAAATAAAACTCATTAACCCCTTGCCGGGAGCAGCCGAAAGACCAACAGCATAGGATGGTAAAAAATAATTTAAAAAATTATGCATTAACATACAACCCACTACACACACAACTGTGAACAAATTTTTAATCAGGAAAGTTCATCCTAAGCTTCTAAACAGCTGTACCATAACAGAGAACGTCAAGCCGACGATGTTGATAGGCCAAAGTGGGCAGAAGCAGGCAAGTATGGCCAGGATAAGGTAATCATTAGGCTTGGTGCCATCTCCTGCATTCTCGGTGAGAGCGCTGGGCTGACGGCTGAGCGAGGGCCGAGGTGACCCAGCATGGCTCAGTGAACCTGAGCGGCTGCTGTGGCGGGCATGGCCATTGGTATGCACATGGCCAGCCTTGGTATGATGATGATGACGAGGGGGAGAAGAACGGGAAGAGGTAGGAGGAGAAGCATCCACAGCATTAGGACAAACTCCATTACCTGGTGAGGATGAAAGAAATGGCAAGAAAAGGAATTGGTTGGGTAGTGACAAATAGTCGAGATGTGAGAGAACTGTGTTTGGTAGATGGTCAGGTTGCATGCCACAAATGACACAAAAAAGTACATGCAAAGAACTTTACTTGTTTCCATCTTTTCATCAATGACCGACAGCTGGTCTTTGGCCGCGCCGTTCATATGGACTGAGCTTTCTAGGGCAGGAGTGGTCTCTGTGTCTGTGGGTGGATCTTCATGCTCCGTCTTCACCGGCTGAGAGGTTATGGGAGCCGGACCAGACATGTCATCTGGTTGTTGATCGGTCATTTGTTCAGTTTGTTGCTGCTCTTCTTCCTGCCCCTGCCCTGCATTTAGGGCAGTAGTAGGTGTGTCGCTGTCGGTGTTCAGAGCCATCTTGATGCAAGATGCAGAGTTTCAAAAATGCCCAATTTTTTTTTTTCAAAACTAGTTTACTGTTCTGTACTGTGGCTGTGAAATTACTGAAAATCTGTGGGAAAGAGTTAAAGAATTGTAATGAATTTAATGTTAAAAATAATGGAAATCATTGTCAATGTACAGAAGAAGACAGGAGATTGTTACCAGGATGTGGGCTGTTTGTTTTGGTAAATTGGTGTATGATCTGACTACGTTCTTAATTTCAGGCTTGAACAGATGGGTAGGGCTTGTTGGTTGGACAGATGGGTAGGGCTTGTTGGGTGGAAGGTGAACGATTGTCAATGTCTTCCTTTCAATTGCAATTCACTGTGCAAGCAGCACGGGCATCTTACAATTATAGGATGGTGGACTAACGAACAGACAGATCAGAGCACAGATACTGAGCAAATTGAGCTCACTAACTATTTATAGAGGGGAATAAATTCCGTCTTGCTTGGGACCTTGGAATCTGTTTCAGCATTCTAGACACCAACCAATACAAACACCTAATGCACAAGAAACATCTTAGAAAGTTCTTAAAATAATTGGCTGCAACTATGTGTGTCATGAAATCATATGGAAGGGTCTTCATGGCAGATCATCTGCTCCACCACCCTACCACACATCTTTGTAAGTGACTCTATCACTCTGCCATGGATCTGGTCTGAAAGGGAACCTCTGTTTTAAAAAGCATTTAAAAATTTGCTGTTCGTGAGGTGAATTGCATTTTCAGTTAAGACATTAGCAGGCTTTCCCCTTCCACCAGTACAGTCTGTCAGAAGTATTCCCCATGAGGAAAGAGGGTGGAGCCAATATAGTAGACATATCAATTCCATATTACAACCTGGAATAGTACACATTTCATATATAATATAAAAATAAATATAATAAATGATTTCATATCTCTCTCTCTCAATGGTGTATGTATATATATATCACAAACTGCACCTTTAAAATTGAATCAAGGCTGATACAGTATCAACAAACCTGACAGTCCTACGGCTAAAATATGCAACAGAGAGACTATTTTTATCATACTGCATGAGAGCTCACAATGGAGTGGTCAGTACTGCTGTTTCAGCTTTTTCTAAGTGTTGCTTTAAAGTCAAGCATGGTTCTGACTCCTTTACTTTGCCCTTAACCTAACCTGACACTATAGTAAAGCTAGTGCACCTGCTTCCCCCTTATAATATATGCTGAGACAAGATATTTGAAATTAAAAAAAATTAAATAAATAAATGTGCACAGGAGAACAGACATCTGGCTGCATCCTCCTCTCATCATTTCTGTGCTCTAAAAGCAAGTAAATGCCCATTTTAGCCAGATTAAATTCAGACTTGTTCATTTTCTTCAAGAGTGCTCTTTGAACCTCTCCTTCTTTTGTTTGCCTCAATAGACATCTGCTTTGATACTCATCCAAATATGCAAAGAGCTAAATTATGCCTCATTTCTTAATTTGTGGCCTGTGATTAGGTTCATAATACAAATAGTTCATACTTACATTTTTGGTCTAAGTGAACATATGTCTCAACCACATTTCCTTTGCTACACCCCAAACAGTGCACAGCATGTTCTGATTTATTTTCATTGTATCTCTGAAACGAGATAAACTTTTGACTGTGCTATAAATCATGCATTGCCCAGGGTTCTATTGCTGGGGATGAATGAATGGTTAAATCAGTAATTTTGTGTTTTGTTGGGTGAAGGAAAGAGATGAGGGGTGGATCAGATGACACACCTATCTCAAAAACCATCAATCCCAAATTAATACATGGAGAAAAAAACAAACAAACAAAAGCAGTGGACATATTCAAAGGCAAATAAACTAATTGTTAGAATAATGCATGCTCTTTCTATCTATCTATCTATCTATCTATCTATCTATCTAGATAGATATCAGCACCCCAACACCACTCCTCTGCGTTGTCATAGAGAGCAAGAGTTTCTGATATTTTATAGCCCACGTTTGGGAGAAGATGCTCTAGCTCAGCACTACATTTTCAATTCGTTTAGATGGACGACACACCCTTTCTTAAAAGCCATGTAAAGATCCAGCAATGCACATGAACAGAAACTCCATAAATAGACGAGTGCAGAAATAAAAACGGCACGAGTTTGTATGCGTAACGTTACATAAGCTATCGTGAGACTGTGCTTTCTGGTGACTCTGATGAAGTTTTGCGTAAATTTCAGCATTTTTTTAATGCATTGATTTCAGCGAGAAGCATAAAAGCGTGACACACCCGCGCTTTAAACACGGCATCTCTATCTGTGCGCTGGCCTCAGAGCGAGCTCGATGCGCAAAAGATGGAACGGAGACATGCAGACCCACCTTTAGTGCGAGGTGTGGGAGAATATTCCAGTAGTTTATATTATCATGGCGAAATATAAAGTAAATGGAGGACTAGAAGGAGCCTGGGACTGGGATGCTGCACTCAGACCGAGTTTGAGCGAAACACACTCGATTTTACGCCTACCTCAATGCACTAAGTGTGTGTGTGTGTGTGTGTGTCGGAAGAAAGGAATGGGGGGTGCACATGCACACAGAAGGAGGCGCGATTTCACTCGACGAGCGCGCGCGCGGACTGAGGCGCCACCTGACCGCACCGAAGCGCTCGCGCACTCTTCCCTCGCGCCAGATTGGGCGTCCCCGTGCCACTGCGCTGTTTCATGATCACATCACGGACTGGCACATTTTATATAGCAGTTTTAATATCTGAGCTGGTTTATAGTAACTACTGGTGACAGTGAAAAACTATAATCATCCAGGTTCCTCACTGAGTCTCCTGATTTAATCATTAACCTGTTTTGCCAACCGAAATTTACCATCTTAAATCATGTGCCATACTGTATGATGCTCACTCACTCACTCACTCACCGTCTATATTACTTTATCCTTATCCTGTATACAGGGTCGTGGGGGGCCTGGAGCCTCTCCCAGGAGTAGGTGTGCACGAGGCAGGGTACATCCTGGATGGGTTGCCAATCCATTGCAGGGCACACACATACACACACTCATATGCCCACTATGCCATTTAGTCACAATCTGCATGTCTTGGGACTGTGGGAGGAAACCATAGTACCCAGATGAAACCCACCAAGAAGGTGGAGAACATGCAAACTCCATGCACACCGTCCCACCCGCAGTCAAACCTGGACCCTGGAGGTCCAAGGCATCACTGCGCCACTGTT
Organism: Dolichallabes microphthalmus; assembly: GCA_026413445.1. Classification (NCBI taxonomy): domain Eukaryota; kingdom Metazoa; phylum Chordata; class Actinopteri; order Siluriformes; family Clariidae; genus Dolichallabes; species Dolichallabes microphthalmus. The sequence goes on along the minus strand of JAOTQY010000023.1, from coordinate 18,081,603 downwards.
CCGCCTCGACATATGATGCTGATAACCTTAAAAAAAAATTTCTTGTGTGCTCAGCCTGTCACTGTGTGTGTGCAGCTCTGTCGTGACCCACTTCTTATATTATGCTGTTACCTAATATAAGAGCTCTTTTATAAAACATAAGCCTGAATCGATCCATATTATATGTTCTTAGATTGCAATTTGTTGCTACAAGAAACCATTTTGCTAGAATTGGAAAAAGAATTTCTTTCCAAGAAAACATTCAAGTATTGTGCAAAAACATCACTACAAAAAAAAAAAAAAATCAGTATTTTCCAAAATGTTGCTGATCAAGAAAACTCTTTTGTTACTACTAAAAACATTTAATTACTACAAAAAAACATTTTGTTGCTACAATAAATTTTATCACTATAAAAACATTTGTTTTTACAAGGAAAAAAATCTTTGAGAAAACAAGGAAGCGTTGTTTCAACAAATGACATTTTGCAAAAACCATGTTGCTACAAGAAAATATTTAGTTTTTACAAAATATCTGGTTTTGAGTAAACATTTCATTACTACAACAAAACATACAGATCTGATAAAACAATTCGTCGTTTTATCAGATCTGGCAACCACATACATTTCCATTACATTTAGGCATTTGGCAGACACTTATCCAGGGCGAATTACATTGGTACACTTTGTAGGTATTCAGTATAGTCATTAGCACCTACCCAATTAATTGTGGCTCTTAACTAACCTCTTAATTCACCATTTTGGCGAGTCCATCATAGGCCAACCACTGGCCATGTATCCATTGCAACTTGCACATAGGAAAATATGAGAGTCTCTGTTGATCTACAAAGTAGGCCTAACAAGATAAATACCTTATTTATGACCAAGAGTATTTAATTTTTTATTTTTTTTATACAAGATACCTTGATCAGACTTGACCCTAAACCCATTGACAAGTGAATACCATTGATTATCTTCTTTTACAATAACACCTGTTAATGTTCTGTGCAATTCCAGTATTCCATAACAGCAGTGGTTGGTTTCAGCAGGATTTTTGCCACGCTGCAAAAATTGTTTAGGAAAGGTTTGAGGATCATGACCAAGAGTACAAGGTGTTGATGCAGCTCCAAATTCCCCGGCTCTTTTATGTGATTGTTCGGTACATCTTACAGATGCTCAAACAAATCTAATCCTCAAAGTCCCCACCTTACATCTTACAGAGCTTAAAGGATCTGCTGCAAATGTCTTAGTTCCAGATACCTCATCACACCTTTAGAGTCCATGCCTCAGTGTGTCGGACCTTTTTGGGAGTTACATGATGTGGTGTGATGTTATAACATGTGATGTTATAATACCATGGTTGATCGGTGTATGCATTAGGAGAGATCCACCGCAAACTGGAGTGGACACATGTTTAATCCACCTATTTAAGACATCATCATAAAACTGAACCTGGACCAGTAAACAATTCACAAGTGATTATAGAAATAAAAATTGTGGTTGTGCATTTTAAAGTGCATTGGAGGGGGGAGGGGGGTGCACATTGGAAAAAAAAAAACATTGTAAAGTCAAACATTGAAGATTCAGGATAATTTGTGGAATGGCTAATATGCATCACATATTGACACTGGTTAGGAAGACCAAAGAGGAGATTTATGGATGCTGTGAGAGGACATGAAGTTAGTTGGTGTGAGAGAAGAGGATGCAGAGGACAGGTTTAGATGGAAGCAGATGATTCGCTGTGGCGACCCCGGAAAGGGAACAGCCGAAAGACAAAGAAAGAAGATATTGACACTGGTTGTTTCTGCAACATAGTCAGCATTGCTTTATTGTTAACTTTGGCACAAAAATTAACATGCTTTTCTTGACAAACGTTGACTCCTTCCAGAGCATGAACGTGAATCACAGTATAGTCACTCGGTCACCCAAAACAAACTGTAAATAAGCCCGGTTGCCAAGTAAGTAACAGTCCATTTAGTCATGGGACAGAGAAAATTTATCATACATTTTAAAGTTTATTTGATACTTATAAATGAACATGTAGTAGATACATTCTTTTGGTTCAATGCATGTTTCATAAGGCTTTGGTGGGTATCCTAAGAAAATGAATTCTTAAAAGTTTAGTCAGGCACCTTGTTAAAGATATACAGTTGCATAGAATACACTGCAATGTACTATTGCAAAGCATTTCTGTTACTACCATCAGAGAAAACGGTGTAGTAATGTTTTAGGAAATCAAAACATAAAAGATGTCTGACAACCAAACAAACAATAAATGCATTATAAGTTGGACGTATTTATTGTCAGATTCCCGATTCTTCTACTGTTCCTCAGGGGTCTTCATTGCCCCCAGCAGGCCATTAGCGGTAGTGAACAGATTGATAGGAGAGGAGCCATCTGTTATCAGAGTGGATTTAAGACCCAGAGCTTGTAGCAGTTTAACCTGGATGGAGAGAAAAAACCCCAGCAGAAATTAGTGAATAAAGAGCACTAATAATTTATTTTTACTGAATCAGTAATATAATAAAACACGTTATTTTTCCCCCCTCATCTGTGCTGTTGAGCACATCTGGTGAAGTGTTCCAGGTTTTTACCAGGCTGGATTGCTATCCGATGCCCAACCCTCCTCCATTCTCATTCAAATCAAATTCAAATTTTATTTGTCACATACACAGTCATACACAGTACGAAATGCAGTGAACTGCTTAAACGACCACCAGTGACCTTGAAAGTAAAATAAAATAAAACTTATACATAAGGAATAAATATGAATAAAAGAAATACTAAAGGAAATAAACTCATTCAGGCTTTGGGACTGGTAATGGCGGACTGATTTTGTATGAGCATGGGGTTAAGGGCTCTCCAGTGGCAGTCTGATGGTGGCGCAGCCTCAACCCCCAGTCCTCCGATCAGCAACCCAGAGCCTCAACCGCCTGAGCCCTCCACTGGCCCCCCACAATATACTGTGTTATACTATATAATATTATACAAGACCTATTTTATTTATTATATGAGACAAATGGCAGCACAAGGTTGCAAACGGTGACATGAAGCACCAACCTTCACAAGTCAGTGTGCCAAAAGACATCATCCTATGTACAGCGTGAGATGTCCTTTTCTGACCAAATTTTGAGTGGCGAACGTGCTTCAAGAGCAAATGGTGTGCAGGAAGACGACGAGAGATCAGGAAGACCTTTAACAAGCTCAACCCCCGATAATTTTAAAACCATATCGGCAGAAATTGACCGGATACATGGTGATGGAATCTCGAAATGTTTTTAACCTTATGTATTACGTAATATTAAATGACTCAAATTATATTGAATAATTTTTATTTTTTATTATGTGGTGGTTTGATTGATCATTTTTCCACTGGTGCGATAAAGCTCATTTAAACTAGAAGAAATGCAGGAGGTTTGGGTCTGTGAGTGCCGTGTACCTGTAGCTCTGGTCCAGCTCTGGCCATCTCTGTCAAAGTGCCGCTGCCAATAGCTTCCACCAGCTGCTTGAAACGTTGGCTTTCGATCTCAGCCAGTTTCTGCTGCTTATCCACTTCCTGGTGATCCAGTTCCTTTTTATAATTGAGCTCCTGCTCACGTGCCTTTGCCAGACGCACCAGTTCAGCTTCCTAAGACAGAATTAGTGTAGGAAACCATGAGTGTAAAACATTACAAAATTAAAATAGCCATACACAGATGAGATTATACTTTCAGAACGTGCAAATATTGCCATTAAATTTAAATGCAAATCTTGGTGGAGAGAGGCTACGACACCAACACTGGGAGCGATTAATCAATCATCTTGGTACCCTATTATAATGAGAGAATGGAAGTACAAAAAAAAGAGAAACAAAGAGAGAGAGGGGGAGAAATACTGCCAGGTCTGCATCAGCTCTGTATACTGTATTCTTCTGGGATTATGAAATGCTAATGTACATGTGCCCACACGAGTGCCTGTGTGAGACATGCTGATGACCGGCACATACTGGACGCTAAGAAGAGAAAAAGACATACCGCCTCGATCCTCTGGGCTTCTACTTTGAGTTTGGCCTCTTCGACAGCAGCCTCACCCTGGATACGTGCTGCCTCTGCCCTGGACTGAGCTTCTGCCTTCGCTGCTCCTGTACTCTCCACTGCAGCACTACACACACACACACACACACACACATTAATAATAAGGACACAGTTCGCTGTTTTCTGCTATCTTAGCTGTAAGATATAGGCTACAAAAGTAATAATACTTAAGACTAATGCATTTACACAAATCAGCCATAACTAACACCATCGTCTGGTGAACTGAACAACACTGATTATCAATCATACCAGTAAACCAGTGACAGAATCATGAGCACTCAAGGCTCACCAATGCCTTCAGCGACCAAAAGGACGGCCTGTCTGGGCTGACTACATAGAAAAGCCAATGCAGAACAATCTGTTGCGGTAGAAGGAGGGGAAAAAAAAAAAAAAAAAAGGAAATCAATGCTGGCTGTGATAGAATGGCACCACAACACCCAGTGCATCACAGCCTGTCATGTACTGGGCCCAGCAGGCAAACAGTTAAAGATTGTTAATCTGGCCACCAAATTCCAACAAGCCTGATCCACGGTGGCCCAAACCCACAACCCAAAGGTTTGCAACTAACATCCTGGTGTCAGGCATAACAGTACACCCCCGTACTGACCAGAGCTGCCCTGCAGAACAAGGGGAACCAAAGAAGATGGGTGGTTTTAAAAATATAAGTGATTGGTGTATAAGGCCTACCAAGTGAAAATTATTGTGACAAACTGCTAACCATACTTTGTCCAAAGACCCACTTGCATTCTAGTCTCCATTTCTTCAGCCTCGTTGGCAGCGAGAAGCAGCAAGATCTTACCTAAGAGCCTCCAGCTCTAGCAGCTCCTTTCTGGCCCTCTCAGCATCCGCCTGGTCTGTAATCTTCTGCCGCTCAAGTTTGCCCCGTGCCTCCTGCTCCAGACGCTCCGCCTCATGCCTGAGAGTTTAATAGAGAGAGAGAGAGAGAGAGAGAGATTGCCAAGAATGCATGGCCAGGATGTGTTGTGCTTCCTGTCAGGTCAGAACTCGACATAAGCTCATAATAGCTGATTTTCCAATTGATTTCCTGTGAGAATTTGGAATAATCCATTATTGTACCTTAACAATTCTCTTTGGATGCCCATCCCAACCTCAAAAAGCTGAAAAAAGGCATGCATGCCAGAACAGCACAGATTGCCAAGGTAGCATATTAATTTAATTAAAAAATATTGGCAGGAGAACAGAACACCTGTGCAAAGACTGAAGTTTTCCCTCAGCTGAATGACACATGGAGCAAAATCGGATCAGAACCTGAAGGACAACAGTGGATATCAATGTTATTCAACAAAGAGAGGTGAGAGGTGTGTACTGACCGAGCAGTGGCCTCCTGGGAGTTGGTGGTGATCTCAATGGCCAGCTGGACGCTTTTCTGCAGGGCGTCACGCGTGCGCTGGTCCACCGGCTCCACTGACTGAATGTCCACGCTGCTGATCACCAACCCGTTCTGACTGAAGCGCAGATTCTGTCTTACTGCCAGCTTCTCGTCATAGCCAAACACGGCTGAGCAGATGATCCGGTTCGAGTTCTACATAATGTGTGCAAAAAAAAAAAAAAAAAGTGCAAGAGAAGAAGTGAGTGCATACCATGCATACTGTAGAACCTTTAAGCATGCTCATTTATGACTATGTTGAACACAAGCTAGAATATCTATGGCATTACAAAACATTTCTATGTATCTGATAAATGGAGCAGCTTAGCTCTAATTCACCTTGTGGAAGTCATCAAACTGCACCGAAGCCACAGCTCCTCTGATCCTAGAGGCGATGGCTTTGCAGGCGTCACCTACAAAGTCAGGCACTGAGAAGAGAGCTGCAGCTTGTGCGTGGTCTGACTGGCTCTTTATCTCGAAATGCCTGAACAAGTGCGGGGGAAATGAAAAGTAATCAGAGACAAAATCAACCAATTTGGCAAGTGTGAATGTTTTGAAAACAGTTTAGTTTTACTAAATTATTTTCTACGTTCGAGAACCATACCGGACTTTTTCGACACTATGAAATAACACATAAGGCATTAGGGAATTAATTAACAACAACAAGAGTAAGTTGTTATTTAAAAGGCACAAAAGACAGCTATTCTGGGACAGTTCTTGCAAGATGATGAAACTCTGACTCTCATGAAGACCTTCCCAGGAAGATGAGACCAAAACTTAACTTTTTCTCTGCAGCAGAAGTCATTTAGAGTTTCCAGCATCACAAGTCACCAATTAACAAACAGCACCTCAGATTAGAACTGTTATCAATACTTTACAAAGCTTACGGTAAGTAGAAGACACATCTCAATATCAGCTGTTTAAAAGAGATGACTGTATATTGTAGATGCCTTCAGTATTCTTTCATAGTGTAGACAGGGAAAAAAAAAAAAAATTAGAAAAGACCATGGAATTAGAAGGTGTGTCCAGATTTTTGACTGGTGTTAGTGATGGCTGTATAATGAGGATTAGCAGAGCTTCTTGGCGACACATTCATTTTTGACTCCCTATAGGGTTTGTACTTGTTATTCTGGCTGTAATCTGTCTGCACTTCCTCTTATTAGACTCATAGGAACAAAGTGTCCTGCTGTCGTGATTGATTTTTACCCCACACTCAGTAAGTAGCATATTTTTTCCTTAATAGCGTGATATTGTTTTACACAGATACATCCCGGTGAACGACCCAGACAGACAGACATGCATGCCTTACCAGTTGTAGGCGAGCTGGAGCTGCAGACGGGCATGGTCAGCGGTTTCTATGGTGATGATGTCAGTGCAGAAATCAGGGCCGAGGAGCAGGCAGATGGCTTTAATGACGTTGGCTCGCTTGGGTTTCTCTCCAGATAGAGAGAGTACTGTGAACTGCTCATCAGGGCCTAGCATCACCATATCAGGTCCAAACACCACCCTGAGAGAGAGAGAGAGAGAGAGAAAAAGGCACAAAATGCTTAAAAACAGCTTTAATGAAAATACTGGCATCTAAGAGAGGAAGTGGTAGTGGTTGAAATTTACAGCATTCAACAATAATTCGAATATTTAGTGACCAAGTGGATTAATAAATTGATTCATCTTAAATAGGCGCTTTATCTATCCTGGGAACACTGGGTGCAAGGTGGGAATGAGATGTTGTGGCAGTTCAATACAGCAGACCATGCTCACACTACGCCTGTCATAGAATAATGGATCAATTACATTTTTAATAATGTGGTTTTCTTAAACATTAGATAAGTAAACATTAATATATATTAAAAAAAAATAAAATAAAACTTTCTGAATAACAGGTACAGATCCCACATTGTCCAGTGCGTTGTCCTTGTTTATAGCGCCACCTCTGTTTATAGAGATTAGACTCACCGTTCACTTTATTAGGAACACATTCATGCAGTTATGTAATCAGCAAATCATGTGGCAGAAGAGCAACACAAACCATCATGCACATGCAGAAACACGCAAGAGCTTGTGTGATCTCTGTGATCTTGACATATAATGGTGTAAAAACAAACAAAAACAAGTAAATCATAGTTCTGTGGGTGAAAAAGCCTTGTTGGTGAGAGTCTGTAGAAATTCACAAGCGTGTGAGCGGTAATGCGACTCAGAACGCACAACAGAGCAAACCTTGAGGTGGATGGGCTACAACAGCAGAAGGCCACGTTCATTCAACAACGCATTTCCGCCCACAGACCCATTGCTCGCTCAAGGTTTTGTGCAACTTGAGATTGGCGAGGGGTTTTAGAAATACCTAAACCTGTGGTTCACTGGAATTTGAAACCTGTGGAAGGCATTCATTCTGAATTTGATGCGAATATTAATTGAATGTGTGATTTTTTTTTTTTGCATGTGATTAACCTCAATGAGCAGAAGCACAGGTGTTCCTAATTAAGTGGACAGGGATAATGCATAGTGTGCATCTCATGCAAAAGATGCGTTTCCACAGTAACAGCAACAACAATGACAAAGTTACCTGGCTTTCTTCTCTCTGTAGTCGTACACCTGCACTGCAGCATTATGGGGCACACGGTAGGACACTACCCTGGTTTTGTCCCGGTCATCAGCAGCGGCCTGATCGTCACGGTCAGAGCGGCCGGCTAGTGGGTCACGCATACTGCGCAGAAGCTTCTCCACGTTGGCAGGGAGTTCCTTTTCCCACAACTCCTCATCGTGCGTCAGCATGTATGTGTGGCCAATCACGGCGCGTACCTGCCCGGAGCAACATGGGGTACAAAAGGCAAATATTTACATAGAGCTTTACATGGCTTCAGGTCTGTTTGCATTTTTTTCGAGCAGAACTCAGTGTGGCGGAGGGTGCAGCGTGTGCTAGTGCAATACTATATGCAAGCTGATCAAGTAACACCTGTTATTATGCAGGCTTCCACTGCATTGTTAAGAATTTACAGCTGGAGATCCACCTGCTTTGTTACTTAATATACAGTACAATAAAGCTGCTCAAGCTCCTGATTGGAGACTCGGCCTTTTTAGACTTTAAACATGCGCATTTAAAGCCTGCTGTTGCTTCATGTATTTACGAGAGACTATAGACATGATCGTGACCTTCCATCCTCTGTAGAATGGGATTATACGCTTTAGAAACGCAGGGTGGATCTGACTTTCCTCTGGACATTTCACAAGCCAGATTTCATAAGCCGTCTGTGGGTGTGGACTCATGATCCTGCAACGGAAGCATTTCTAGGTCTAAGACTCCTACGCACATTCTCTCCTTCTTGTATGAATTGTGTTTATAAAAAGTATACATGTGTTTAAAAACAAACAAACAAACAAACAAACAAACAAAAAAACCCACACTATTCTGACTGTCTGACCTTGCCAGTCTTGATGTCGCGCACATATATTCCTTCATTCTCGTCCAGCGGAATGGCCTGGCGTCGCAGCATGACCTCTACAGTGGCAGGCGGCACGTACTCGATTGGCCCACGCAGCATCCAGCGGTCACCCGGGCGTCTCGGTACACCCTGCTTTTTGGATTTCCCAGCTAGCTCCTCTTTCTCACCATCTGCCTCTTGCTGATGCAGAGACAGGGGGAGAGAGGGGGTAAGAGAGAGAGGAAGAAGGAAGGGGGGGCAAATGCAACGGCTGGAGATGGGAGGAGATAGACATGGCTGCATGTGAACCAAGCACCGAGTGTGTGTGTAGGGCTGTATGTGCATGGTAATGTGTAAGTTCGTGTAACAAAGCAATTTGAGAGAAAAATAATAATAATTAAACGTAAAGCAAATTTCAAAAGGATTGAAAAGTAAAATCATTGGGAAAAAGGTTTAAATGATTTGATATTTAATTAAAAAAAGGGGGGAGGAAGACAAAGATGACGGTTAATTAATGAATCCCCTGATTTCTTTATTCTTAATCAGCATCCAATAGTGTATGCATGTACACACACACACGTTTAAAAGAAAATACATTTTCATGACCATTTACATTGGTAGATTCTCACTGAAGGCAACAAAACTATGAATGAACACATGCAGAGTTATGTACTTCACCGGACCTGAACCCAATCGAGATGGTTTGGGGTGAGCTGGACCGCAGAGTGAAGGCAAAGGGGCCAACAAGTGC
>JAOTQY010000023.1:18029631-18040388 GCA_026413445.1 Dolichallabes microphthalmus | reverse complement strand
TCAGTAGAACATCATGTGGATGTGGTTAAAAAATGACATTTGTTGACAATCATGTCAATCATGAATTTTTAAGGACGGCCCTACACACACACACACGCGCGCACACACCTACACACACACACCTACACACACACACGAATAATGTGGAATCAGATAAAGTTCCATGATTATTATTATTAAACGTTAAATCCCACACATTTACAAATAAAGCCATATTCTTTCCAAAATTGAAGCACTAGTCTGTTTAGTGCTCCTGATCTGATCACTCTATCCCGACACAATCCTGAAGAAAATATAGGGAAGTACAACTATTAAGAGAGATTAATAACCCAAACTCGGCCATCAGTTCTCTGGAACACACATTCAATTACTCGGTTTCTTTTTCAGTCAAAGCTAAGACTCTTATCCATCACTTCACAGGCAACCTCTTTTATGAGAAACTAGAGCTCACGTAGCACAAAGTCTATTTTCAGCAATCCCAGTGCACTTCCAAGCTTTAATTATGCTGGCTTTAATAGCTTCCTAAAGGCCATCATTTCATCATGCCGCACCATTCCACATATATGTAAATGTCATTTGTGACGTTCTTCTGAATTCTTTGGGAATACTTAAGTGACTTATGATGGTCGTGTTTACACTCTCATTTAAAAAGATAAGAAACTGAAACTAGCTTATTTTTCTGTAACAGAGCATCTGTGAAACATCTTTCAACTGGTTGGAGGAAATTAGCCGATGCCCCAGGCCTACTGTAGGAGCTTGTTTTCTCTTTGGATGTTGGTGGTTGGTGCCATCTAGTGTCCTACAACAAAGTCACAAACACACAGGTTTTGAAACAGTGCAAATAGACAAGTGAGACTACAGCACGACTACAGCATGGGGCAGAGCTTCCTCTTATAAAGCCCCACAATTCTGGAACAGCTTAAGTGCTCAAGAGGTCAGACACACTTATTTATGTCAAGCCCTTTGTGAATATATTTTTTTGTAAACTGGTATATTTTAGGTGACACAATGGTGTAGTGGTTAGCACTGTCGCCTTGCACCTCCAGGGTTTGGGTTTGATTCCCGGCCAGACTCGATTCCAGTTTGCATGTTCTCCCCGTGCTTGGTGGGCTTCCTCTGGGTAATCTGGTTTCCTCCCACAGTCCAAAGACCTGCAGATTAGGTTAATTGGTGTTCCCAAATTGCCTGTAGTGTGTGTGTGTATGTGTGGATTGGATTTGGCCTTGTCCAGGGTGTACCCTGCCACGTGACCTAAGACTTCTAGGTTAGGCTCCAGGCCTCTGTGACCCTGAATAGAGGATAAAGCGGTATAGACGATGAGTGGGAATGAGTGGTATATTTGGTCTATTTTGCATGTTCTCCCTATTCTTGGTGGATTCCCTCCAGTCCTTCCACCATGTACCTAAAGATCCCTGAAATAGGATCAAGGCCCGCTCATGACCAAGCACAAGGTCAGTGGTATACACAATGAATGAATGAATGGTACTGTATGTTTGGATTCTACGGTATCTTCCTCCATTCTCATGAGCTCACTCAGGTTTGTTGATTGTGAAGTGGTTGGCTGCCGTACATCACAGGGAGGCCTCATGTCTGTGCTTCACTTTGGCTCCAACTTTTAGTTTTACTGTTACAGATAGTCCCACGATAATCCCTGCACAAAATATACAGTACAAAGGGTGTTCAAGCCAAACCAGGACTGTTACGAGAATAAAAAAACTCCCCTTATTTTCCCTGTGACACTAATGCACGTATCCCATATTGGATACCATCAAGGTAGAAAGTTTTCTCAGTATGCCAGTGCCATGATCAAACATGATCATCATTCATGGACATACGGCCTCGGTTAAAACATTTACACCAATTAAATGTTTGAAGTCTTCTGTAAGTATCTATCTTGCACCTTGACCTGATCCATTACAGTACACTGAGCATAACTAGTTATCTTTCTCTTTTATTATTTGTTAGAACTTCAGTACATCAATACAGACTAATAATAAACAACTCCACTCAGCTGGTTTGCCATATTCTCTAATATTCTTAAGCACAGAATATAAAACGAAGCTTCATAGTTAATATTTTGATTGTTCAGTTGTACGTCTGAGCAAAATGATTTAAAAAAGCTTCAATCAGACTTTGAAACGGTGTGGAAACACCGTTTACTCAAACCCAGCTTTATGCTGATCTCAAGAATGTATATCACTGAAACTACTGTATCTCTGTAAAGATCTTAAAAATGTGAATTTTTTTTTGTTGCATTAAGCCACATCCTGCATCCTGCATACCAAATATTATTGAAAAGTTTAGATCACTATTATCCTGTTTTAAAAGTTGATAGCTTTCTTTAAAATATAAGTCTCCAGCGTGTCCATCACTGGAGACTTTAGGACAGAGGACTTTCCCTTTTCTCTTAAACATAAATATTCCATAAACATCAAATAATTACAGATAATAAAAAAACAATCTGTCATTCTTTCACTAATCATAAAAAGTTATTCTATGCAAGTTGACGTATAAAGAGCAATAAATCACTTCAGGAAGTGCAGTTATAGGAAAACAGTCACTTTGCGACGCTAACAGTTACTCCGCTCTGCGTCATGCCACATCACACCCCCGGCTTTCTTGTATGCCACACGCATATTACCATAAAAGAAAAAAGGCCAGAGTGGTTTACTTGTGTTTCAGTGTGAATGTGGAGCAAAGAAATCATACTCAAATCTAGCACAATCACAACCTTTGAGTCTGATTCCAGCTCTGTCAGTTTAATTGCCAACACTGTTGGAGTAAAAACTGGGGGAAGTTTGTAAAGCAATCACACCACACATTCGTTTGCAAAAAACCACAATCAAGCATTTATTTAAAGTCCCCCCCGCCAGCTATCCTACTTCATAGCAGTACAAAAATTTATGTTCTTAATTTTGCCAGACAATTGAAAAAAACCTATACAGAATGCACAATCAAAATAACAACCTTTTTACCAGCTCAAAAACAAATTCACTTAAATTAATATAAAAAAAAACATTCAAGATTTAAAAAATATATATATAATGAGTTTGTTAGTTCAAACTCAATACATACTTCAATATTTAAAGGCTTTTCATGTTTACATCAGCATAAAGAACACCAAGACCTACAGACAGAAACTGGTTTAAAAACCATGTGTACACTTCCATCAGCGTTAATACTGCAGCACTATAAATAGATAAGGCCGAGCCTCTCTCTCTCTCTCCATGCCTTCATTCACTCACACGAAGATGTCACGCAAAACGTGTAGCTCAAACAGAAATCATAGTCATGCTTTATAGAAGAGCTTCATGTAAAAAAACAACAAAAAAACAACATCTTTACATAACAGAGTTTGTGATCTGCACAGTGAAAGCATGTCCTATTAAACTCCATAATTAAATCATAATGCTCATGAACCTACAGGTCCTTGATACCTTAGAGCTCAGGTTCCCGAGTCTGGTCCTGGAGAAGCACAGTTTAGTGTTTCTCTGCTCCAAGACACTGAATCAGGTGCGTTAGAGCAGGAAAAATGCCAAGATGTACAAGTCAAGGTTATAGACCTGTATAAAACCCTCTGGTATCATGAGAAACCATTACAATAAAATAAAGAATTAAACGTGTTTTTTTAATTGCAGTGCTTCTATCATCAATAGGTAACTACTTACACCAAATAAGTACCACTATCAAATAAAAAATAAATAAATAATTTCAAGCTTCACATCAATTTCTGTCCATGTTACTGGAAATGATTTTATGGCTGGTTTGTACAGACTTTTGAGATCTTGCCAAAGCAATATGGCATCACAATAAAACACGAGCTTCAGTCTGGCGATGCTTAAGTGTATTGAACAATTATAAACCATCAGGGACCAAATGAAATGATTCAATAAGGAAGTCATAATCATGAATTAGACATAATAAAAGATGTGAGGGACAGATGCTGTCAGGAAAAGTTTCATGAAGATTTTTGGTTAATCTGGCGCAGAGATCGGTTTGGACAAGCACTTGTTTCTGTCCGGGTACTCGAACTGGAGTTTGGGGGGTGGGGGGTGGGGTGGAAGTTGAACCCAGAGCCAGTTTATCACCTGATCCTACAGCAGGGAATCTTTTGGTTAAACGACAAAAAAAAAGGTGCTCACTGAAGACGGTTTTCAGCACCATTTCAGCATTATTGCAAGATTATTACTTGTATAATATGAATAAAAATTCTTGGCTGAATTCTATAACAAAATGTTCAATAAAGTGTGTTATATTATACACTGACTAATGACAGACCAGTGATTAAAGAAATGGCAATATTCTGCTCTTCAATCAGCATGAACCAGGATTTAGAAATCTCATTTTAGCAGTAAGCAGTCACTTTCTGCGATTTTAATAAAGAATTTAATCACAAAGTGACATACTGTATGTTTGTCCTCGGTCGTAATGGCACAAAGTCACTCCATATTTAATTGGATGCTGCAACTGTACTGTCCTTGCTGCTACAAGTCTCTGCTTTGTGTTTAGGAACTTGCAGTCTTTAAAGCTCGCCTTTAATTACAACCTGACTAGAGGCTAAGAAAATTATATCAGCATGGGAAAGAGATCAAACAAGACATTTCCTTTATAACTGCCACATGTCGGCCAGCCCCGTACGTCTAGTCTACCATCAACATCCAGTAAACCTTACTGGATTATCCTCAAAGGCTTTCCCGAAGCAAAAAAAAAAAAAAAAAAAGTAAAAATTACGGGTGATACCAGTGCTGGTAATGTGGCTCAAGGTAGAAGTGAACAATATCCTGAGAGCATGCTGTGGTACTATAATGATATCCAAGTGTAAAGTGTAAAGCCTTTTGCTTTACCAGGAACGTGAAGAAGAACATCGAAAGCAATAAAGAATTAAATCAGATAACCGTCTTCTTCTTCTAATCTACCTTTTAAAAGGATACAACATGGCACAAGTACTAACCTAAATGAAACAAATGTTTAAATTACAACCTTCTAGACAGATCAAGTTTACTACAATATGTAGCCTTTCTTCACAGAGCTGAGTTCTGATAAATGTTCTTCTGAAAACAGGATAGAAAAAAAAAGAAAAGAATAGAAAGTCTGTAAATATGGATCCTCGCAGTGGACCTCTGAACACTGAACTATTAACTGCAGGCTGTGGTGAAGAAAAAAAATAATAAACGACTGAGATAAGCCCATTATTATTACAGAGTCATAAAAGTGTTAGGTGCTTTCATGCAGTTAATCATTACACCAGACTCTTCAGTCGGCTAAAAAGATTTAAATAACCGAATGTATGTCTTTACATGGATCAGCACACAATGTGATGATAAAGGTCAGGGAAAGCAAATGAAGAAATATCACACCAAGTGCATCCTGTGAAATGCATTTGTCTGCCTCAGGCTAAAGATGTCGCAGATGTTCAATAAGGGATCGACATTAATCTTCACCTGGAAGAGGGTGAGAAGCCGGTCAGGTTAATGCCCTCTATTCAGCTTCAAAATAAAGCTTATATTCAGCAGCTGTGTTTACTGAGACAGCAATATCAGTACGAGATTGGATCTTGCATTAGTCTAAAACATGACAGGGCTACAAACAACAAATAAGCATTCTTCCCCACCCACCATCCTCTCATCTCTACAACTTAACATTATGAGACAACACTTCTATAAAAAAAAGTACCCTTTTCAACTCACTACCAAGTTTCAAACATGCTTTTTATGATCAAATCCTTTTGGGGGCATTAATTTAAGTGCACTGACCGGTCAAAGTGCAAAATTATCACCACAGCATTCTGGAAAGGGAAGCATTATTACATCTTAAAATATAAGAGCCAATCATGTTCCAATATGCAAATCCAGGCCAAGCAACTCAGTCTATCAAGGAGAAAACAGTGTGGTTGGGACACTTCTGATTTTCATATGCAAAATTCAATTTCAAATATCTTCACTGTAAAAGGCAGTATGTGTGGCATCTGAGTTCAGAGAGTATGCATTTTTTTTTTTTTTGGTTTTTGTGGCTAAGGGCTTGTCTTTTTTGAAGAAGATAAATGATTGGCACAGCAGGGAGATGTGGCCACTGCCGGTAGTCCAGGAGGATGGCAAAACTCTTTAATAGTGACAGTAAGGAGGTTGGTTGTAACGTCTGTAATGACAACGTTTGCACACTGAGCGGCCATCTCCGGATGCCAATCCAGATCCTGTTCTTCCTCTGAGGCCTCTTCGGATATGGGAATATCAGGAACTTTGGGCTGCCGGCGGCCACGAAAATGCTGGCGCTGTCTGGCTCGCCTGTCGGTTCCATGAGGCACAGAGAGATCCAGGATGCGCTCGTTGTCTTCAGAGGAGGACGATAATGATGAGGAAGAGGAGGAGGAAGAGAACATGGGAGAGGAAGGCATGGCTGACTGAGTCAATTTGGCTTTCGAGTCTGTAAGTTGAGGAGAGGATTTGGCTGCAATTTGAGAATTGGCTTCACCTGATTGTGGTAACTGATTGGCGTGGAACTGTGTTGGAGGTGGGGGGTGAGATTCACTGTCCGAGACCTCTGAGCTTGAAGCAGACCGAGGTGGCTCGGCAAGCGCTTCAGACACAGGCAAATTCTTGAATTTTGAACTTTGAGAGGAAGATGCCAATGGATTTGTACATGTTTTGTGACCACTTTGTTCAGCCTTTGGCTTTTCCTCCGAAGGGTCCATTGAATAAGCCTCAATTGGCTTTCTAAAAACTGAAAATCCAGCACTGCTCATGGGTTGCTGCAGGCATCTAAAAGATACTTCCCCAAACCTCCTGCTCTTCCCGATCACTCTGTTACGGGAGGGAACTTTCTGGCGCCCAACATGAGACTGATGGCTAGAATTTGGAGTCCTTTTATTGTTGGCTGGTCCAGTCTTGTCCATCACTTTTAGATTTAAGATCACCCGTCCCTTTTTGACTTCACGAGGTTTGACTTTTCGGTTAAGGATGCGGACGGTCTCACAGAAGGGGCTGACCGTCGGACGGGAAGAGAAAGGACCAGAAGAACCGACCGGTGGAGCTAAAGGGTCGGGGCGAGGTAAAGGACGTCGTGCCATCCGATGACACCGGTGGATGTCTTTCTTCAGTTTGGGTTGGGCAGCTCCAGACTGCAGCTTAGCATTTGAAGAGCCACTGGGATGATACGAGGGCGCGGATGCGGGTGGAGGAGGTGGTTTGGAGGATGGCTGAGGCCGACTAGGCTTGAACTCAAGAACTCTAGGTGAGCTCTCAGCCTGTGCTCGTGACTAAGGAGAAAAATAAAGAAAATGAATGGGGTATATTTTCACAAAAGGTAAACTGAACATGCAAGGTACATATATAAAAAGGTTCACTTACTTTTAAAAGGAGTGTTTTAGGCTTGGGTCCTCTCTTTTTTGGTCCATATAGTTCTTGTTCTCTTTCTCTGAAGGAACAAATAAGATGAGGGTGAACACTTTTCATAATTCAGGTGCTTTGGGCAGTCATAAATTTTTCTATGTATCTTTTCTTCTTTACCTCACTTTAGATAAAATGAAATTGAGGGTAGCATATAAAAAGCATGTGAGGTGTAAGGTTACAGAATATGACTGTAGCTTGAAACATGAAACTCGTACTTAATATGTAATACTCAACGGCATTATTAATAATTAACTCGTTTGTAATCTTCTTTGTGGTCTGTCCAAACCATTAAAAAGAGCAGTTGGCTCTTAATTACAAGACTATTTTACTATGAATCAGGTTTCTAGCCATAACACACCACTAAGATGGTTTACTTCTTTTGGATGATACTGGAGCAATCAACATTCTTATTCGGTCAGAACTATCGCAGTCATTAATGACATCTGTTCGAATCTGCTGTCCAGATGCCAAGTATGTCTCTTGTTTTGTTAACAATTTATCTTTTGGATCAAATCCAATTCATAACCATCCTTAATTTTTTTTTTTTTTACACAAACGTGTCCCACAAGAATCAGGCCTTAGACCTCTGTGTTTCACCTTATATATTTTTCCTTGGCAAGATAACTCAGCAACATGGTTTAGCTCCCAGTGCAAGGTCCATCACACCTAGCTCATTAACCAGCTGTCTAAAATCATTAATGGACACCAGCTCACTTAAATAAACAGATAAAACAGAAATTCTGCTTCTTGCTTGTTTGGCTGAATTTTTTTTAAACTCATTTCATTCAGGTTTTCAAAATTGTACCCTTAAGATTACTGTAATGTCCTTTTGGTTGGCATGTTACATAGCCTTGTACTATCTCTGTTTCTTCCTCCAATCCTGCACACAAGCTCTCAATCTCAGGTCTACCAGTACTGATCCACAGATTTTGGGACCATAGCTGTTAAGACTGCTTAGAATGGTAGAGTAGCTTGTTTGAATACTTCCTGCAAAGAATTGTTCATAATGTCATCCTTTGACTCATATAGAGCACGCCAAAACATCCACACATCAAACAGCCCTAACGGCACAGAGCACACTCATCGACATCAATAGATATCAAAGATCACAGTGAGCGCTGACAATTTCCCCAATTCTCTTTCCCCTACATAATGAGTCTGCACTTTCTCACACCACAAATGTCGCTAGGCTATGACAGATTGGTCTAGAATGTGTGTGCTGAAAAACACTTGCACCATATAGTTGAGATCAACGGTTTCTATACACATGCTCATATAGCAAAGTAATCTACTTAAGTTCCATTCTTAATTTACTATATTAGCTTTCTAGAGGATCAAATGTTTCCATACACTTTGAAAGCATTGCCTTTTATTTGCTCAACTTGAATCATATGCCTGTGGTAGTTTTCCATAAACACATCGCAATACTTTGCTGGACATTTTGCCCATTCCTCCTGACAGAACCAGTGTCACTCATCTACCATGCTCAAAAATGATTTTTCACTCATGTCCACAAATTTTCTACGGAACATGCCAATACTTTCACTCTGTGGCCATTTTATTACAACTTTAAAAGTTGCTGGAATATCCAGGTACAGCCAAGTTTTAACTTTCTGTCTGATGTCATGAAGTCTCGCTTCAATATATCTAGAGAATTCTCCTCCCTCATGATGGCATCTATTTTCCGACATGCACCAATGCCTTTTTCAAGCAACAGCTTAAATGTTGTTGTTGGAATCAAAAGCATTTATCCTCTCTACATTGAGGATACATTAAGGCCAATCATTGGAGTTAAACAGTTTCATCTGATGAGAGAATTAGGACTAACAAAAGCGCCAACCCGTCTTTTGGCTCATGTGAACCTTTTAGTCAAAATTTGATTAACTTTTGGATGTTTGTTTCCAAGGTTTTGTATTTAAATACAATTGTTAAAAAAGTTAAGTTATTTGGACGTTACCAATTTACAAGGTCCAGTTTTTTTTCTTCTGAGGTTTACAAGTTTTACAGCCAAGGTTGCAATCAAAAGCTTTTAAAACTTATTACGTTTATTTCAGGAATCTATACTTTTTAATGAGACTGTCAACTTGATGTATATAAATTTTTGACCCACTGAAATAAAGCTGTCTTTAACCAATTGCTTGAATTTTAATTTATGGAGCTGTGGGGGAAAAAAAAAAAAAAAAAGAGTGCATGTGTATGTAAACTTTTGTCCTTAACTGCATATAGTTTGTTTCTCATTACTGCAGATGTGCAGTTGGCACCATGACCAATATAATTTGTTCCAGATTGGTATTTCTTTGAAGGTTTTGATCACACAACTAATGTAAATACTTTGGGTTAAACTGACTATGGTCATGTTTTAACCATGACACATCAAGGAAGACCTGTAAGGTCCTTCCATAGTGCATTTACCATCGCTTCTTCATCACCAGCAAAATTTCACTATTTCATCTCTCTCTCTCTCGCCCTCTCTCTTTAATTCTCCTATTTATTTTTCAATACTTAAAATTGACATAACATTTCAGCCAAAGACTGATATTGACATCCTTACACGAAACAATCTCACTCTCTGGAAACTTCTGTCACTAAATTGTACAAACCATTACAGATGTGCTCGTTGTTTACATGAAAGGCCCGTTTTGTGTCAGTCAGTGCAACATGCACAGCACGTATTGACGACAAACACGACAATCTGAATCAGACGAGTTCAACCCGAACATGCAGAAGTTGAGAGGTTAACACTGTCACGACAAATGTTTCTTTGCATATTAGATTTTGAGGAAACACACAAGTTTAGTGTATGTGGTAACCGAGAAGACTGAGAACCAAACTCACTTTTGTTCGAAAGCAGCTACGAGTCGGTCATCGAGGATGTTCTCCTCTGGCTCCCAAGTACTGTACCTGCACATGCAATACAAACACAGGTATTTAATAAAAGGTATGTTTATTACCAACCGGATAATAATGATTCGCATTTCAGATTACTTACTTTATAGCCCAGCCTTTCCATTTTACCAAGTACTCCATACGACCCTGGAATGATAACAAAAGCACATGGGGAAATGGGACAGTCAGACAGTCAAGAAGCAAAAACAACAGCAACAAAATACACACAACACTTTGAAAGCAGAGCAAAATGCTCTTTTTTTTTTTTTTTTTTGCAACAAAGGGCTCATGAGACGAGCTGTGGTTAGAGACTGATATACAAGTGACCTGAATTAAGGTTATTGTTTGGTCCAAATAAGCCTTGGCCATTTCTCGAGCACAGGCAGACTCCTCTTTGTCAAAATTAGCAAGGCGGGCAGACACAAAACAGCTGTGTCCGTCTCCCGGGCTAGCGCTGGTCTCTCTCTCTCTCTCTCTCTCTCTCTC
>JAOTQY010000023.1:17995575-18009768 GCA_026413445.1 Dolichallabes microphthalmus | reverse complement strand
TCTCCTGGGATAGGCTCCAGGTCCCCCGCGACCCTGAACAGGATAAAGCGGTATAGAAAATGAATGAATGAATGAATCCTTGTGAGGACCTTCCACTGACATAATTAATAATGCTGATAATTAAATCTAGGCCTACACCTAAAATGGAGTTATTTTGACTTAATAATTAAGTCTCTTCTATCTATTTTTTAAATCAGTTCTCCTTATTTGGATCAGAGAAATGTGCTGACAAGGTCACACCGATCAGGTGTTTCTTACCTTGTGGGGACTTTAGGAAAAACACACCTCTTCTCACTCTGCTTAGCATCACAGGTCGCGAGCTAACACGGACTGCCAAATAAGTAATATATTTTCATAAAAAGTTAAATAAAGTCAGTTCACTGTATATCACGGTTTAAAATGGTGGTAAGATATGTATTTAAATGAAGCTTGAGGTCAAAGATGAATTAATCATGGAGAAAGATTTGACTCCACTGTGACAAATACTATCATATATGCAGAGATAATAGTCCAATTCTCACACTCTGTCACACCAAGAGAAGCAGAAAGAAAGCTGGCATCTACGATAGTCATTTAATGAATGGCACACACACACACACACACACACACACACACACACACAGAGTTTTACACATGTCCCCCACTCTGCCTATCCTCTAATCTCTGCATTTCAATCGTGATCCTTTAGGTCCTTCAGTCCCACTCACAGATTACATCTTCTTGCGCTTCCCTTTTTAAAGATTGGTATATGTTTACGTGCCCAGAAATTTCAGTCATAATGTGTCAATCTTTAATATCTAAGAGTAAAAATTTTTTTTTAAGAGATATAAGTTATTAAAGATTGTATAAAGTTTTTTTTTTTAAACCCTCCTGTTACCTTCAAATTTACTAACATCTTTTATCCTTGGGGTTAATTTGACCCCAGCAATTCCAACCTCCAGAAAATTATCATAATTAAATTACCCAAGTTTATGTATAAAAGTCACTGAATATGCAGCAAAAATGGTGACAGTTGGCCTCCATACAGTCCATAGGTTAACTACAGAGGTTCCTGGATGAATGGATCGATCTATCTATCTATTTATTCATCCATCCATCCAGATAGATAGATAGATAGATGGATGGATGGATGGATGGATGGATGGATGGATAGCCACTAAATTTACCTGCTTTTGAACTTGAGTAAAATAAAACTCAAAATGCTTTGGCCATTCCATAACCTGAATAAACTTATTTTTATCTGAAAAAAATAAAAAAATAAAAATTGTGCCATGACCCACATGCATTTTACTCCAATGTACACCAGTGTAGAATTTGTTTGATTATCCATGTTTTTTTTTCTCTTTCAAGAGACCATTTAGTCAACATAAGAAAAACCTGATTAAGCCCTTAGTGAGACAGGATAAAGGCTATTGGTCCCTTAAGATCAAAGGCAAACCTTGTGCTGTTAAGGATAATTGTATTGTGTTTCTTGATCTACAGTACGTGTCTGTCTAGATCCCTTGTCCATTTCTAATTCAATGTTTTTAAGAGGGACACCTTCATGACAAAGAGAAATAAGAGTTCCACTTTTAAACACCAAATCTGAGCAACTAGGTCACATTGATGTGTTTATTTAAGGCAAACCTTTTTTTTATAGCCACAATCTCACCAGATTACAAGAGAATTAAAGACTATTTTAGTTTCTTTTCCCAGCAGGATTCTGCCTAAGTGGTGACCTCATTTAGCAGGTCAGGGATTGGTTAATTGAGTCTACAATGCACAGAGTGCCATGATGATCTTAGTTTCAGCTAAAGTTAGACACAACCTTCCTGACCTCGGCGACTGGGTAAAAATACTCATCTTAAAAAAGTGACAAAGAGACTGAAATAGACCGTTTACCAAGATCTATTATTTCAAATGGAAAAAAAGAAACATTTATAATGTGTAGGGTGGGAATCTAAAGAGACTGGGATAGAATGGATCTTTTTTGTAGCATGTACTATAACAAAGAAACTATTTACATTTAAAAGAAAGAGTGTGATAAAAGCAATCAAACTATAATATTGCTTCAGACTGTTGCAGAGACGCACTTAAGTCCACTGTAATGCAGTTCCTTAGGGTACTGATGATAATCTTTAAAAATCTTGCTGCTGATGCTGTTCTTTATTGAGAATATAAATCACTCAACATTTGGATGTTCTTCATAAAGTATGAAAATTACTCATGGCGCTGATATTGTACTCATTTCTATGATGCAGTAGGAATTAATACTAAATGCCTGGGCAAATTCTCTCTTGCAAGAGCAGATCAGGTGATCAGGCTAAAATTGTCACTTGAGTATGCATCAAACCATTCATTCTGATGGTGCATACCTTAACAAAGGGGAGAATTAGCAAAAATAGGAAATATGAAGAAAAAAAAATACAAGGGCACTGGTGGCTCCATGGTAGGGGTTTTGCCTGCCATGCAGAAGGTTTGATCCTCAGCCAGTGCCCAAACTCCAGCCACTGGATGCTGTGCCGGTCCCAAGCCCGGGGAAAGTGGGAGGGTTGCATCAGGAAGGGCATCTGGCGTAAAAACCTGTGTCAAGCTTGTATGAGTGGACCGGATAGTCCACTGTGGCGACCCCATGCTGGGAGCAGCCGAAAGACCAACAACAACATACAGTATGACAGGATAAATAGGGCTCTCTGTTGTTGAGAGCAACAGCAGAAACAGAAAGCTGTGCATTGTAGGACAGAGCATGTTCTTGTGTATGGCTGCTTATTTGTCTGTGCGAATGGTGAAATAAACTCTCTGACAAGTGATGGTGTTAAACAGAACCATGAAAAGCTTTGATAACACCTCCAGCCTCCCTCAAATCTTGTTTTTTTGAAACAAAAGTGTCAGACTGGTGCCCAAATTGTGGACATCATTGAGTCCTCGCCATTTGTCAATGTCATCAAATCTGGTCTGAGGACCAGGCTCCGGGGCACTTGCTACTTGGACCAGCATCTGGAAGTGTCCCCTTGTGTTTGGAAGACTCTGGCGGGGGTTTTGCTTAAGTCCCCAAATGGTCAGGAGTTCTTTTAAATGTATACCCTAATGCCCATGACCACATTACCGCTGTTTTGGTATTAACTCCAACAGAACTTCCTCTTGTGGGATATTGGTTAATTATCATACACCTGCAATACATGAAGTGACTCAAAGATCAGGTGCTTTCAGGTTAAACCCTCCAAGGTGGAAGATTTGATTCTTGCCTTCAGGTCTGTGTGCATGGACTTATCCAGAGCAACTGCTTAAATCGCATATATTCTGCATGCACATTACAAGGGATCAGACAACACACAATGTACTGTATGTGTTGGGTACCAGAGTTCAAACACACTACATTATATCAATGAACCTAACAACTGGTCTGTTCTTGTAAAAGAGAATATTCCCAGGCATTTAGGATTAAGCACAATTCCTGAATCACCAAAGTGTACAAGATCAGCACCATGAGTAATTTTCACACTCTATAAAGAGCATCCAAATGTCACACAGTCTAAAGACATGCAGTTAGCAGATTAGGCTAATTGGCATCTCCAAAATGCATGTGGTGTGCAATAGACTGGCACCCTATCCAGGGTGTATCCTGCCTCGTGCCCCAAGTTAAGTATTATAGAGAATGAGTAAGTTGGAGTGCTTTCCACTCGCTGAATGTTCACTGGAACAACTGCAGTGGGCTCCGTGCCACCTTGGCGAGGATCGCCATTCACATATATACGGCCTTCTTTAAATCACTGCACCATTTAATTGTTTCAATGCAGCAAAAACTTTCATCCTACTGTGCATCAAGTCTTATGTAATTGTCAATCGGATGTATGCCTTCACTCATGAGAAATTTCAGATTGACTTGAACACCTTTTGTTATATCAATACCTTTTTTAAGCATGTGTTACCGTGAGATCGGCTGACACAACCACACACTGCGTCTAAACCACTAACACGCAACTTTTCCCTGTCAAGGACAAGGGCCAAAGTCGATATTTTTCATCGGTTCTGACAGCAAAATTACTGAGGCACAGGATCAAAACCCCCTGGACCTCTGCCAAGCAAAACCAGAGAAACACAAGCCAGGGAGAGAACCAGAGAGTGCAAGTGACTGCTCAATCACTGCCCATTCACTTAGAAACACAATGGTCACATCTGTTTAAAAATACATATTAAAAAAAAAGAAAGAAAAAGGCAAAGTGACACAGACTGTGTTATTTAGACTCAGAGTCAGAATTAAACATCTGCAGCTTTAAAAGTCTCTCGTCAGCTCTGTGAATGGCAGAGACAGACCAATCAATATCTGTTAATTGTTGGATTTTGACAGGATTATTAGGCGCGTTTGACCATGTCAGGTTACATCATCCTTCAATGTGCAAGCAAAATAGAGATGACTACCCAGAAATCACTGAAATTCATGGTGGTCTGCATGGTCGGGATTGTTCCGCTTTTACGAGAGGGTGTGTTTAAAGCACTGCAGGATGAGGAGTGTAAAACTGTGCAGAATGTTAATGTGAATTTGTGCGTCGGTGCTTATAGGCATAACCATTTAAATCATTGCTGTAGACATAAAGTCATCATTGGGGGTGGGGGGTGGGGGTCGAATCAGCCCCCATAACGCCATAGTCTTTTTATTATTATTATTATTATTATTATTTTACTTTTTTTTTTTTTACAATAATCCCAGACAGTGTATTTTATTATTTTACTATGGTTTTTCGTTTCTCTTTTTCCATTTCTAGGGGTTTATAAACTATGACCATAACCATATGGTAATAAGCAGAAATCTGTGCGTTTATTATATGAAGACATTATATGAAGATATTGCGACCAAAGGTTTAACAAATTGTTTTTCATTTACTTGCAATCTTATCATAGCTTCAATCAACATCAGGATTTGACTGTGGTGATGTCATAATTCAGTCCTAACCATCAGTTTTTGCCATGTCATCTGCTTTGTCAGCATCCTTGCATTCTCTCTCTCTCTCTCTGTCTCTCTCTGTACTCTAAATGCACCAAAGTGAAAGAATATAATATTATCAGTAAATCACTTATTTCTGATCTAAATGGCTTTTGCTGTTCTATTAAGAAACATTGACTCATCACTTGTAGTGGTACCATCTATAGTATCATTTGACTATTGCTATTTTCTCACTGCTCTCATCTTACTTTTCTACGATGCTACGCTTTCTCTTGCTCATGATAATACTCACCGTGAATGAAATCTGACTATAATAAAACAGCTTGCATATCATTCAAACAAGCACTAATAATGCTATAATTCACTACAATTGCTATCATAAACAGCCACAGTACATAATACAATTAAATGAAGAGTAAACGAAAACTACTGTCTACATAAATGAAACATGCAGTGCAACATAGATGATTGACACTCAGGCTTTAGGACAAATACAACAAAATAAAATCATCAATGTTAGCTACGCCCATGTGCACTCGGTGGGTGAATACAGTATGTGGATAATTAACTTTTCGGGTAACTTAGTTACAGTATGATAGCTACTCACATTTTACAGTTCTAGCACAAAATGACACGTTGGTGTTATTCTTAGATGTTCATGTGTGTCCTGGTTGAAGTAAAGTGTTGTTATTTGTATGGTGTCAAAAACAAATAGGAATCTGAACTTGACGCAAAGTTCGCAAGTGATTAATAAATTGTGCCTATGCATTGCAGTCACACTGGGATTTTGAAACACTAATCCCTCCCAAATCCTCCAATACACTCCACTCTAACACCATAACCCTTGATGCAGTAGTAATAAATGTCTATTTCTTAAGTTTAAGTATGAATACTGTATGATTGCATTTGCTTCAGAGGATGGTGTGTGGTTGCCATTTGTAGCAGAACAAATTAGTTTTTAACTTATAAATTTTGCATGAATATATTGAGGGGACATTTTAATCATATTCGAATATTGGAGGATGTGTGTCATTTTTCTATATATGCAATTTTGGCCTTGAATTAAATATTTATTAAATAAGAGCTCTGGTATTGTATTTAATACAGTACATCTGTAGCATAAGGGCGATTGCCATTGAAATGACACATTTCCATGTCCAGACAAAAGGCCAGAAAAGCTTTACCTTAAAGCACATTTATAAGAAACACAAGTCTAACAATATGTCTCTTCTGTTGGGCACAATATACACAATATATATGACGGAAATGCAGAACTAACTGGGACTTTAGATTGTGTAGAATAACAGTTATGACAGTAAAAACTCCCTCTTTTTTACCTCTATTTCTCTGTATAATCCCCAACTACACTGATGCACTAGTGCTTGGACTGTACATCAATATGGGAAGTTTTCTCGGTACATATGAGCTATGATCAGTCTGTTTGCTTCATGTCATCATATCATGATGATGCTTACAGGGGCTCCTTTAATGGAGCTTTCCTTTAATGAAAAAGTTATTATTTTTTCACATTATTTTTTCGCAGAAAGAATTACTTCAATGCCCTCATATTGGGCACCACAACTAGGAGTTATTGCCTTATCCACCACACACTCCAAGTGCTTTCCACATGTTCAGGCTATTAAAGGAGTTCCTGGGAGGCCAGTGTTTCATATGTGAATTATGACTCTGGGGTACTGCAAAATTTTCTACCTTGATGGTATCTGATATAAGTGTATTAGTGTAGCAGAAGATTTTATTTTCATAACTTTGTTATCATGCATCTAAAGTCCCTTTACTTGAACACCCCTCATACATTTTGCCCTGTATTTATTTGTTTATTTATCTATTTATTTATTTATTATTTATTTATTTTTATTTCAAGTGTGAATGAGTCAGCCTCCATGCTGAAGATCTTGTACTGACACATCATTAACTTTGATTTAATTAGGACTCATTAAACATTGAGCATTCCAAAGGGCATTCAGCAATAATCTGTTTATTGCAACTTTACCTGAACTGATTGTGTGTTCTCTAGACAAATGCCTGGCTCCTTCAGACATTTAATGAGATAATTACAAGATGATCTCAGCAGTCAAAACCTCATCAGACTGAGTATTAAAACATTTGTGGTGTCTTATTACTGCAGATTTCCCTTTACGCCCCTCAAAACCCACTTATAATGGAAGTCCAAGGGTTTTGTCTAAGAGTTTTGTGCATACAGTAAATGTTTGTGGCTATATAACCCACAATTAGAGCTTCAACTGATGGCCGCTACTATTATAGGTCTTAGGATGGAAACAAATAGTTTGTATGTACAGTACGTGTGTGTGTTAGTGTATGAGCCTGTGACCAAGTACATTTTGTACATACTCAAACTTATACTCTCTACCCGCACACCAAACTTGCATTTTCTATCTGCCAATACTCAATTAGTGTCAGCTATCCAAACACGCGCTCTCCTACACTCACACCTACACACATGCAAAGTAAGTGCCAAGAAATCATTAGATGCTGTTTCCCCACCTACCCTTCACAAAATGCATTATACAGTACAGTAAAACACTCCACACCACACACACACAAACACATACAGCATACAGTATTATACTGTACCACCCACATACCAAATTACGAACTCGATAAAGATATCAGGCTCTACAGACTGAACGAACAGATTTTCAGCATATATGATATTAAATTAAATGGGGATATCGCCATTAGGAGTACAATTCAGTGCAAGAGCTAAACATGAAAAGATCACGTTCTAGAGCATGAAAAGACTAATTTCACATACACATATGCACTGACACAGATTTGCACCAGTATATACCGTACAGATGGCTAGCAGGTCCGTCACGTATTGAGTACTTGAAAAGATTCAATAGTGGTTTGCAGTTCAGGAAATGGGGGAGAACAGCTGCCTGACAAAACCCACATTTAAAAACAAGTCCTTGTAGCACTTTCAGCAAGGAAACACATAACTTTATGGAATCTTAAAAAAACACTTTGATCTCTAAAGTCCCTTTTCATATAGTACATACAGGAGCCTGATGAGAAATCTTCTAGACAGCGATTTTGGCAAGTAAAAGGTAATTCTGTGACCTAGAAGATGTGGGTGCACATTTTTGAAGAGAGCTTTTGAAGAGGACAAGGAGTTCTCAGCGAGAATACAGCGAGCACGCGACGAGAACAGGGTATATCCGCTGAGCTTGTGGTTTTGTGAACAGAGAGAATGACGAGTGTGTGTACAGGAATGAGGAGAGACGAGGCGTGCTTGTTGAGAGGTCCGCGCCTACGAGGAGAGCTTGGCGAGAGTGTCACGAGTGAGGCAGAAGAGAGTGACCCCAGAGTCGCATATGTTATTAAAATTTTTAAGCTTTTACCAGCAAGGAATGACTTCATTTTAGAATTTTCCTGTGTCTATGAGATTGAGGAAAACCCAGGAGTGCACCAGACTGAGTCTTCTAGTGCTGGAAGAGTGCTATGAGAGAAAAGTACTGATTTTTGTCCAATAATTCTATAATTTTTTTTTTGGCCAAAATTGGGAAATTGAAAGTGATATGAGGGTGCAGGAAAAGTCCAAGAGTATGGAAATTTTCTTAGTAAAATCACAAAACACACAATTTCCTGGTCAAAAATAAATTTTTAGATAGAATCATATACAGTAACACTTTTTATAATACTTAATGCTTCTTCTTTCTTAATCCATTTTTTAAGAATATGCATATACATTTATATTTTTATTAGATTAAAAGAAACACATTTGATAAATACTGTACAATTTCATGTCCTTTCATGTAGTGTCCGTAACTTATTTAAATTCAAATCTTTTAATGATCTTAATCGGCATTTAGATGAAACTTGGGCAATTTAGATTTCACATGAAAAGACATAAGCCTGAAAATGTGTATTATTTTGATACGCAAAATTGTTAGGATATTGCACCATGAATTTGACATGGTTATGGACGCTACAGATTTTTTGCTTTTTAAGCTTTTACCAAAAACCAACAAAAGGAATCCTTACAGGTCATTTACTTCTAAAAACTTACACCAATTTTTGTATCAATACTCATAAAGAAGTGCAGTATGAATAATTTGCATTTGAAATCATTATTGTTTGAAGCGAGATGTGTATAAATGTATAGAATCATCTCTCCAAAACGGCTGAAGTAAGCAACTTTGATTGCTCACTTCCAGATTGCATACACTTCACACACATTTTTTTATATGTTTTATATGTATGACATGAAAAAGAAAATAAAATCAGCACCAATACTGTGTTTTGGGCGAAAGGATCTTTCAATTCCTGTAGCTTCCTGCACCAGATTTCTCATGCTGATGCTTTTTATGTCTGTCTTATATAAATATATAATATATACATTCACCTTATACAGTATACTATTGCATACTTTGAAAGTTTATTCCCAAAATTCAACAGCTGCCCCATGACTTATACCATGAGCTTTTGAGCACATAGCTTTCTAATCTTTTTTTTTTCT
Source organism: Dolichallabes microphthalmus (assembly GCA_026413445.1). Taxonomy (NCBI): domain Eukaryota; kingdom Metazoa; phylum Chordata; class Actinopteri; order Siluriformes; family Clariidae; genus Dolichallabes; species Dolichallabes microphthalmus. The sequence continues at coordinate 18,000,346 of JAOTQY010000023.1, read as the reverse complement.
TTTTCCGAGAGAGGGGAATCTTTTTTAAAAAAATCTTTCCCACGGCAATCACACAGATGCTACAGATAGAGATTAAGGCAGGACGATGCTGATGTTTCCTTAATGTGTAAAAGGAAGGGTGAGGGAGCTGATTTCCATTTTATTAACCACAGCATGCAGCTTGAGCTTGCCTGCAGGAATGATGCATCTAAAACACACACACACATACACACCCTTTTGTGCTATTACTGCAGGATGTCTCTGCTTCACATCATACCCTTCACTAGCTGACAGTCCTCCTCAAGACACACACACACACACACACACACACACACACTGAGTGCAGCAGACTGCATGCATCAGTCTCGAGAGACATGCTAATGTGTCAGCACCAGTGCAGCAAATCAGGCACAGGTGCAGTGATGCAGCTTTCAAACCGTATAGTAGACAGTATCCTTATCTCTCCTTTAAATAGTCGCAATAGTTTAAAGAAGTTTTTCTCTTTTCACTTTTGTCATCTTTCCTTTACTTTCATCCACTTGTTTCTTTCGTCTATATTTTTCTTATTTACTTTTTGTTTGGTATTCTGGAAAGTCTCTCTCTTTTTGGGCACACACATACACACACACACACACTCACATGCACACACACACACACACACACACACTGCTGATTGTGCAGCATTAAAGTCCTTCACTCTGTGCAGCTGTTTCTCTGTTCACAATATGCTGCACAGATTAACCCAAGGAGAAACTAAGGATGTGTGTGTGTGTGTGTGTGTGTGTGTGAGAGAGAGAGAGAGCGAGGGGGAAAGAGAGACAGACAGACAGTCTTCATGGTCATCAACATTTGCATCCTTTTAACCTTCATGAGTGCTGCACTGCAATTCACTGCTATAGAAGTTTGCATCCTCTTCACGGCTCCTGTTACTCTAAAAGTAATTCTCCGTTCCGGGGAAGAAAGAAAGGCTGCGAGCTGTCACCTGTAGGTCATTTATTTTGTGCAGTCCATTCACCTTCTTTTACGCTAACACACACACACACACGGCTCAGGCGGCTGTCAGAGCACAGCTGTGTTTTGTGAATGGAGTATTAGACAGAGATGATGCTGCAGCCATATAGAGATCTGGCTTTGCGCTCTCTCTCTCTCTCTCTCTCTCTCCAAATTCTCTTACTCTGATCCAATATCTGTTTCTGCACTTCATTTTTTTTCTCTTTCTTTTTGTTTTTCAGACATGACATGCCGTGCCCTCTCTCTCACTTGCTTACGTATTCCCATTCACAACCTTCCTCCTGTGCATTCACCATGCTGCTGCTTTTCTCGATGCCACTGACTGCATTTAACTCTTCTGCAGCATTCCACGTTCTTACACGATGTCCAGCCTTTCCTCTTGTTATTTACATGTTATTTACTATGTCCTCCCGGATTTAAGAATGTGGTCCATCTCTCCCCTCTCATATGCGCTCTCTCTTAGCTGGTGTGCTTGCCCTACCTCTTGCCTGGGGTTAAGCAAACATGTTCTGCTGCTTTCCCATTGCGCAGTGTGTGTGTGTGTGTGTGTGTGTGTGTCCTGTCATCTAGCTCATGTGGAGTGTGTGTCCTGCATCTAAGCCAGAGGAAGTGTTTGTCCTGTGTCTTTTGTCTCATATGTTACCAGTTGTGGAAGTTGTCCCAGCTCTTACAAAATGTTGAGGATGTCCCATGTCTTACGTAGAACGTGTGTGTGGTCCTGCACCTTGGAGAATGTGCTTCCTGTCTCTTACCTGGTGTCGAGTGTGTGTCCTGTCTCTTACCTGGTGTTGAGGGTTGACAGTGGGTCCTGGCGTGAATACAGCAGCTGGACAGGCGTCAGTAGAGTAGCTGAGTGACTGGGAGTCAGAGCACGCCAACCGAGGAGACAGAGAGAGAGAGAGAGAGAGAGAGAGAGAGAGAGAGAGAGAGAGAAATGTAGAGGCAGAGCAGAAAAGAGAGGGAGCACTGACTGGTTGGAGGTGAGATGAAGGGGAGAGAGACTGCAAGAGAAAGATAAAGGGAGGCTGGGAGGGAGGAGTGTAAGTGAGAGAGAGAGAGAGAGAGAGAGAGAGAGTAGGAGAGAAAATCTGTGAAAGAAAAAACGATACGGAGGGGATGAAAGAGCTTGAAGTAAAATGTAGAGAGAAAGAAAAAGAGATATTTAAGTCAGGTAGCTTTTATAAGATCGATCTCTTATATAGTCTACAGTGATGCAATGTCGTTTCCTTGGAACCAGAGTGCAACATGCAACTGGGTGGATGGATAGATAGATGGATAGATGGAGTGAGAGATAAAATTCTGAAGGAATTATGAAAGGAGAGGTCAAAGAGAGAAAGTAAGAATGAATGGAAGAAAGAAATGGGGGAAAAGAATGCAGAAAATGATGATTGATAGTAAGGAAGACAAACAAGGAAGCATAAAGCATAATAAGGCAAAAGAGCAAGTGAGGTGACAGGAGAGAATAAGCGAAAGATGATTTCGAGCTCTGTAATCTGAGCTGAGAGCTTTACAACTACATAATACCACTCTTAGAGAAAAGAGACCAATGAAGAAGAAAGAAGAAAGAAATCTGAGTCCAATTCATTAGTGCTATGTGAAATCAAACTAAGCTGTGATCTGAGAACAAATAAAGAATTCCATTCGGTTGCAACGACCATTTGAAGTTCTTCGACACAATCAGAAACTTTCCCATCCGTCCTCATGGGGCTGACCTGTATGTCGACCAGTCTGACCTCTGATCCAGAATGCGGCTGTATGACGTCCCAAAGCTTTTCATACATTCGCTCCACTGATATACTGTAATGCTGCTACCACTGCTGGCTTCCGGTAGCTCCACGCATCAGGTTAAACATACAGTACTGAGCACAGCATACACACCTAAAACATATCGGTGGGACTCATCACATCTTGCTCTACACCACACTCCATTTAAACGTCTAGGATGGTTCGACTGCCTCACCATCCCTCAAGGTAAATGAGTGACTTTGCAGGAGCAGGTCTTTTCTCTGCTATGGCACTCAGGTGGCTTAATGAACTTCCCCTGGCTGCTTGAACAGCTGAGACACTGGCTGTCTTCAAATGAAAGCTAAAAGCTTAACTCTACAAACTAGAGAGCCTGCAGCTGTGAGGCAGCTGTGCTATATAGACTTCATTATATTGTATTGTATTATTTTCATGCAGCACCGTTTGCTTTTGTGAGTTCTTATCTCACATAATGGGTAAAATAAAATGTTACTGTGTGGCATGGTGACTTAGTAGTTAGTACTGTCGCCTGGTCCAGGTTCGATTTCCACCTCTGCTCAGTGACTGTGGAGTTTGCATGTTCTCTCCATGCTTAGTGGGTTTCCTCTGGCAGCAACAATTTCAAAGTGTGTGAGTGAATGAGTGCCTTTGTGTGTGCCCTGTGAAGGTTTAGTACCCTGTCCAGGATGTACCCTTCCTTGTGCCCTCCTGGGATTGCTTCATGCCTCATGGCGCTAAAACCTCAACTGCTCAGATGTATTATGAGACAAAAATGCAAATCACTCTGGATAAGGCCATCTGTCAAATCACATGACTCAAATGCAATGCAAATACCGATGGTACTGATGGTACATGGTCATGTTCAGAATAAGCACAGCTGTACCAAGCTGCTCAATCAAATAATTGTAAAGGTATAATTCACTTACGCTGGACTAGATAACAGATTTTTTTGCTTCCTAACATGATTATCACTGTGGCCATGCACCTTCAGAGTCGAGGATTCGAGTCTCACCTTGGGTCTGTGTGCATGTAGTTTGCATGTTCTCCCTGTGGGTTTCCTCTGGATATACTGGTTTCCTCCCACAGTCCAATCCAGGGTGGGCTAAACATCTAGGTTATCTTGTGTGTCTGTGTGCACTGTGATGGATTGGCACCCCATACAGTGCGGACCCAGGGACCCAGAGACCCATACAGGATTTGCGGTATAGAGAGTGATTTTCTTGCACTAAATAATAATATGATTTCAAGTCTTCCATAAGCTACAAGATTTAAAAGCACAAAGACTCGAGGGAATATTGATCTTAAAATGGCCACATTGCCTTACTGCTTTCTTTCCCCCAGAGCCTACGGGCGGTGTCCTCTGAACTGTGTGTGTGTGTGTGTGTGTGTGTGTGTGTTTGTGGGGTTTTTTTGGTTACTTTTTCTAAGTGACCATGAACTGTAAGGACTTCCAGAGTGCTGATGAGAAAAAGCTTTTAGGCACAGGTCCCAAATCAGTTGGCCACTTATAAAGTTGTGGGGCGTAGACTGCAGTATAACCGGAGATGTGTGACTGTTGCATTGTACTGTATCAGTACAATACTGTATAATGACAGAACTGGCTAAAGAAGCCACTTTGCTAAATATAAAAAATACATTACAAGCTACTTTAGGATGATGGCAAAACCAGTCTATCTACAGTACCTGCATATTTTGGACAGTGTAGGAAACCATAAAACTAAAAGGACACTCATGTGAAGCATGTGGGAAAATTATGCACCACTTACATAGACGCAGACAAACACACAGCATTACATATACACCAGTGATGAGCATTAACTTTGGATGTCTCTTTATTTAACAGAATACTGATTAAAATAAATAAACAAATAATCCAGAATATTCTGTAAAACTGAATCTTGCCATATACGTACTGTATGTACACTGACACATACTCAACAAATACTATTAAATCAATACAATTATTTTCTACATTCTACAACAATACTGGGGATTTCAAAACTATAAAATAACACATATGGAATTAGGTAATTACATA
>JAOTQY010000023.1:17836055-17847760 GCA_026413445.1 Dolichallabes microphthalmus | reverse complement strand
AGTAGTTTTGAAACCAGTACTTTTACACTTTTACTTGAGTAAAAATCTTGAGTTGATACTTCAACTTCTAAAGAAGTAATTTTAAACCCTAATATCTATACTTCTACTCAAGTAATGAATGTGAATACTTTTAACACCTCTGATGAATACTTTTGGGCCAATGTGTAGATTATGCAGGGAAGGTTAATATGGAAGGAATAAAACATGTTGGGACAATAATTCATTCCATCCTGGATAGAAATAAAAGTCATGTTACTGCAAAATGGCAACGAAAGAAAAAAACTTTCTTGTGTCCAGAAGACTCCTTCTATGTATATCTTCTTACAGAAAACTTCATCATTAATATCAATTATACATAAAATTCAGTTTTTTTCCCTTTTGTTTTGTATTATAAAGATTCACCATACAACAGTCCACCATACAAGTCCATGTTAATTAGTTGATACTATACATAAATGATAACCTATAAAATAAGCATGTTAATATCAACCCCATCTTTTAAATTGTAGTTGATTGTACAGTTGACTACTGTTATAAAAGAAATGATGAACACACTCTGGCAAATCTAATTCAAGAATTCAATATGTGTGAGATACATAATTAAATCTATTTAAATATAATATTTAACTAGTGGTCTTGTTATATGTTTTCAGTGTCAGCTAGTGAATGCTTAGCCTCACTGTTCTTAGTTTCCCAGTAGTCATTTCAGTTACTCATTTCAGCTGTACAAGCTTCTCAATTTTTCAGTGGGATAGGAAGACTTAAGCAACACATGCTGGCTAGGTAGTTTAAAAAAATATATATCTTAGAAGAACCATTAGTTTTGTATATTATGTTCCACTTTCAGTGCTGAAATCTCTTTTCCTGTGTCATGTCTTCACTCCTGTATTAAACTGGTAGTTACCTTATCAAAAATATAAAATGCCACACACAAGGTAGAGGCAAAAACATTGCACTCATACCTAGTTCAAAATTCAAAGCTAAATTAGCTGTTGTTTAGTAGAGTTAACAGCAGAAAACACCACTAACATATACTTTACCTAGCCATTAGCCACAAAGTTAGTAATGTTACTGCAGCGTAACTTCAGAAATGACAGCAAGTTAGTTCTCTTTGCTTTCCTTTCATTTTTCTGGGGCAGAAAAATGATAATGTTTTATAAAGTTACAACTACAAGAAACTAATACAATGGATTTTTCAAGCAACATCTAAAACAAGGCAGAAATGAAAACCCGAGGCATGACTTAACATTTATTCTGAGTCTTTAGTGGATAATAGCTTTTAGCCTGGGGAGAAAGTTCATACTGGCATCCTTCATCATGGGCACTTTTCTTGAAGAATTTAAATGCAGGGGGGGATTTTAAAAACTCACGTTCGCTTACTTCTGTTAACAAAGTCTACACCACAGAACAGGCAGCTAGTTGTTTACTGCCACCATTGTATCATGCTAGTTATAAGCAAAACAAAACTGCCATCTAAAAATGCTTGGTGTAAAACCAGTTGATATTATCTTTTAACCAATTAATACTGCAGTGAATTGAGTTATATGAAGGCACAGGCACAATGTCTCCCGTCTCATACATAAACTCAGTTAACATAGACCTGTTTAATATGGGAAATCTTCATGATTTTGATGGGCATGCAGGAATTTTCAACAAAACTAAATCTTATAGAAACTACTTAGATAGTTACCAAAAAGCCACTAAAGTTTATATAGAATTAGATATTTGTGGACCAAAACCAAAAAATATAGACCAGTCATACTCGGAATTTACAAAGTTTGTAAAGTGTGTTCCTTGATAATAAAATCTCTTTCTTGTGCCATACAGTAATTACAGTAGTAATAGATGTTTGAAATGAATATGCTTTCACATGCTATTCACCTGCTATTTTTAGCTCAGTAGCTTGCTCCTGGCATGCTTTTTATGTATTTCACTTATCAGCATATGACTTTAATATAATACCACTGCAAAACATTTCCTTCTGAAACACAGAGATTAAACACAATTTTACTCAACACACATAAGCAGAAAATACCATCAGATAGTAATAAATACAGAGCGTGTCTTATCACATATTTTACTCATTTAACTCATGTTGCTTTTTAATGATGGTAACAGCCTACATGCAATACAAACGCCCACGCAAGCAGACACAAAAACACGCATAGAGCCACCGCCAGATGTCTTTTCCAGTCTCTTGTCGCCAGCAGGACTTTCTGTACAAACAGCAGGGGTCACTCAGCAGCCCCCTGAAAGGTCAGAGGTCAGGTTCCCAGCATAGGGTAGCCATGGAGACAGCATCTGGAGAGTGGCAGCTAGGGTGGAATTCTCTTGCCCTTTCAATCTGTCCACCATTTCTCTGACCCACACAAATATACAGAATAATCTGTTAATTTTTACACATAATTTTTAAGTGTTTAAACATTTTATGCTTTTTAAATGACTAGAATAGGCAAAAGACTATGCATTAGTGTATACTGTATATGCACACAGTGTGTGTGTCACCTGTTTTATGTACACTAAAGCATAATCTACTATATTAATTTTGAGTAATGTCAGTTAAATTCAGTTTTATTATTTAACATTCATAATGCATGTATAAAAATAAGCATATATAATTATGGTGACTATATTTCCAGGCCAGTGTCATTCTTTAGTTTTTTTTCACACACACACACACACACACACACACACACACACACACACACACACACACACACATAGATTTCGTCCCTCAGGCCCCGGCAGCGGAAGAACACAGAGTAAACCCACGTCTGCCATCCTCCCTTCAGCAGTCTAGCGGAAAACGTTCCTGCTCACCGAAACCCAGGCTTGTGTAACAGAGCAGCTTTATGCGTTTTTGCTGAGCAGTGTCCATTTCGCCATGCCTGGAAGGGGACGTTACGGCATGGTCAAAGGTCGGGGCTGCCAAGAGTTTGGGCCACAAAGCTGGAACAGCTTTCTGGGTGGCCTTTCCCTCAAAGACCATTACTGTCTAAGGTTAAAAGACACAATTACAATCTATCACATTCATTAGAATTAGCAGCTAATGTAATTATATGCTATATTTGTATGATGAAATAAATGCATTCATAAGTACAGCATGGACTGGGAATTGAATAGAAGGGGCATGAGTTTATTCCATCAGCTGGGACTAAAGAAGAATTTTGTTGTAAAGATATTTACAATGTTTGAGCAATACTCTGTCAAGAAACATATGGTAAGCATTGCCTTCATATAACACATAAAAAGTATTTAGTGTATATACATCCTATCCAAGCGATTTACCATTTGCATTTTTATTTAGTCAGATGATGTTTTGCCATAGCTGTTGAAATATCATTAAATAATAATAATAATAATAAATCTGGAATATATTGAAAGTTGAAGCATGCAAATAACAATTAATCTAAAAAGATTCTCATTGTACTCACATTTAGATAAGTCTATGTTTAGGGTTGTGTCATTTGTACAGTTATTGGTTTTCTTTTATTAAGTCTTAAATTTATAACATTGCAAAATGATTTTTTTTTACAGTGTACATTATAAAACTTTATGAAAGACATAAATTTGTTGGTCTAAGAAAATCACTGTTGATGAAGAAATTCAGAAGTTGAGCAAAGCAAACATATCTGTAAATCCATGTCCATAAAATGATGATCACTCTAACCACTGACATAAATAGTTCATAAGACAAGCACAGTGCAATGCTGAGATTTAATACATTTTATTATTAATAAATACATCATTTTAACTTATTTATTATGTGCAGTGAGAGCATAGCTTGTAACTGAAGAAAGAAAAACACTGTTGAATTCTTTACATTCAACAGAAGAATTAAAACAGACAGACCATGCAAGTTTGTCATTCAGTTAAAACTTCAACATTTAATTCAACTAAAATAACATTTTTTGATAGATATCATTCTTCAAACAAGTATTAATTGATCTCTCAGACTTCACTGCAATGGTGCATAGAACACACAATATTTGATGTTGACGACTGTCTAAACCTTTGTGTTTTACATTCTCCTCGTTCGATCGTTTTTCTCTGTGATGACTAATGGATCTGTTTGAGCTTTGTGTAAAAATTAAGTCAGGATTGTTCAGATTTTGAGTGGTGATAGATTTTGTATTGTGTTCAGAGGGCACCAAGGTATCAGTGATGATTGTGCGTGTGTGTATGTGTGTATGTTGTATCAGGTGTCAGGTAGGGTGAGGGGAGCAGACAGGGATATGTGAGCCCTTTGAAGATAGTCTTGTAAATTCAGAAGGGGCGTTTGACAGTGATGTAAATGACAGCTCTGGGTATGGATGTGTGTGCATGCATGTGTGAGTGCATTTGTGAGTAAGCAAGTTGTTACTGCCGTAACCTTAGAGTTAGACAAACACCACTTTTTCCCCCTCAGATAGCAAGGTAACTTTTTTACACAGGTGCAGCTTTTTCTCTGTAATCTTTAGTTTCCATTTTGTATGTAATGCCTGACAGTGTTTCAGCTATGTCAAAATATCGTGTTGTCAGAGTAATCTTCCAAACACACACACAAACACACACGCCTCCTTTTTCCCTAGTCACACAGATCAGCCTTTCCAGCTCAGACAATAGTCAGACACTCTCGCATTCCAACAACCAATTTCCATAGACATCTTCAGCATGCCTTTCAGCTCTTCATCTCCGCTGTCAATCATGACGCTGAATTATGACCTTTCTGAGTTGCCGTTGGCCCGCCGGCTGCATATCGCAAGCAAGCTGAATTCGTTCATTGTGAGCTTTCTCTGTATCTGCGTGTGAATGATCTGTGTTTGAAAGGAGCTCCTTTTCTCTTCGCTGGTCCAAAGCGCCTGACCTCATCTCTATAAAACATCGACTACACACTCTCTGAGTGACACACGCAAGCAGGCTCTCACACACATCCACGTGTGCCCATGCGTATAAAAAAAATATGAATATGAAAATTCTCTTGTCTGCAACCCATTACTCGCCAAGAAATTGAAATATGAGGTACAGTTCAAAGGTCTTTGTGTTTACCAGCTGACTGTGTGATGGACGCATGACGTTTAATTAGAAGTGGACAACAATGGGACAGCGCTTTCGGTACACTAATGATGACTCTGCTGTGTGTGCCAGCTAGTACTCTAATGTATCAGCCTATAATATGAATTTAATGTCGCTTTTATGGTTGAAATCAACTTTGCATCCATTGAGATTACTTACAGAACATCAGTTAGCAGGTACATTCTAGTCTAATTTACCATACAAGTTCAGAAAAGATGAGCATTTGGACACCGTTCCCAGTACTGGATAAAGATCAGAAAACCTGTTTACTCCAGATTCACTTAATCAAATTCTAAGAGCCATTTTCAAACTCTTTAAAAACAAAGATTTACACAAAACACACATCATCGTTGGAAATGTATTAAATGTATAGTTTCAATTCTAAAAGCTGATTGGCCGGGCTGTTCAAAGCCTTATTAAATTCTTCAAGGTACACTCACCTACAACTCTATCACAAGTCAATTCTGTATAAATGTGCCTATTTTTAAACCAATTAAATAATTACACTATGACCAATGTTCTGTCGACACCCTTATCTTTAGCTTGGTTGCTTAGCAACCACAGCTTACTGCTAACAGATTACATTTCACAGTGAATAAATTGTTTACGGTAAATATTTTAAATAATACATTGGATTACTTATTGAAGAATGGATTTTTTTTTCGATAGTGTTTTTGTAAAAAAGCAATAAGTCACTCATGGGGATTTTAGACTCTCCATTGCACGTTGTGTCTACAAACACCCTTGCCATGACAAAAATCAGTGTAACTCTCTTGTGGCTTATTGCTTCAATAAGTAGTCCTTTCAGAGAGGGAACAAATCGGGGTTATAAATTGTCAAATGTAAACATGATCATGCACGGTTACCAATAAACATATCTGGAGTTTTTATAAATGCAAAATATTTGTCTATGGTGATCCCATGCTACAGATTTAGTGGATAGATATTTTGCAGTGAAATGCGTATTCCTTTGATACATGTCCTGGTGATTTAGACTTTACTGTTACCAAGCTGGGCATCTGCATCATCAGCATTGCAAGCAGGTTGCTATGACTACCATCACAATGCCAATTTGATGATAAAGCTATAGGAGAACTGAAATCCTGAAAATCAGTGTTTTATTTTTAAGCAAACCACTGGGTTGTGTAGTTGCTTGGTGTGTCATAGGATGTGAAAACAATGTGCGAGCATGTCTGTGTAAGTGTGTGAGTGCGTATGAGTGTGAGCGTGCGTGCAATTTGCATTGAGAAGGCAAAGATGGTCCCAGCAGTCCATAGTACTTGCCAGGAAAATATATATCATTATGGAACTGTTTGATATGCATACTGACATGCTCAGGCTCCCCATGCTCTCTCTCACACACACATACACACACATACACACATACAAAACGCAGAAGCACCTGACACTCCATCATGATGTCGTCCCTACGCCTCCCGGGGGGCTGCAGGCGCGAGTCGGCGTCAGAAACACATTACAGAGGAGAGATTGAGGAGCCAGAGGCCATTATCTCTTCTCTACAGCACAGCGCAGCTCTTCTCCTGCAGAGAGAGAGAGAGAGACAGAGAGAGAGAGAATTCGAGAGAGAATACATTTGTGTGCATGTGCATGTTTTTGTGTGTACACATGCAAGTTGGTAAGACAATTTATTCCTTTACTTGCCAACCCAGAAAGAAGTAGTGTTAAGAGTAAGCACAAGAACTCACATGATAATAAAGACAACATCCTAACATGGATAAGGCTAAAAGTCAGAGTTGTTCTGTCTATTCTATATTAAAGCTTCTGTTTTTTTTCCTTTCTTTTCAAACAATCATCCATTACATTTCTTTGAAACTACATAGATTGCTTAAGAGAATGCATCTCTGACAGATGAATGCCTTGCCAAAAAATATTAATACCTGTTCTTTAAAGAAAATATATATTGATTTTTAGAATAATGTTTTTTTAACCAAATTAAAGATTTGTGTATTGATGTTTTTACTGATAGGCCATTGATGTTTTTTTTAGACTCATTAGAAGCTGTAAGTATGCATTTCTATGGATTTTACTCACGTAAAGGTTTCCTTAGTTATTTCGTAATCAATCGCTTAAGGAGGCTGCGGAAACTTTCCAGTGTCTAATGCTAATGGCTGTAAAGTCAAAGCATATGCAGGTACAGTTTTCTGTTTCTTTGTAGGCCAAATATTGAAGAAAACACTGATTTTCTGCTTTAGAAAAGCAAAAAGAAAGAGAAATATCCTAAAAATGAATTAGTATGTGCTTTTTTATGAAAATGTTCTTTCTCACAGTCTAAAATATACTCCAGTAGCTGAACTAAATTGCAAATAAGCATGAAGTGTATTGATATTGTGTAAAAAACTGAATGATGACCCATTGATTATGCAGCTTTTGCAATTATGTCATTTTATTGCACTGTGTAAAATGATTATACTGTAATGACAAACCTAGCCATGGTGTAAAGCTGAGAATAAATTTCTACAAGGAAATTGGAAACTCCTGTAAATTCTAGCTTTGCTTATTAGACTGTCATATTATCATAGAGTATAAATTCCAGCTCTGCTTCATGTTCCTGCTGAAGGGCTGCGTAATATCATTTGTGTGTGTGTGTGTGTGTGTGTGTGTGTGTGTGTCTGTGTGTGTGTGTGAGTTTGGGTGCCCGCGCGCGCATGTGGGTGTCATGCATACGTGTTTTCAGCCATTGCAGTGACCAGTGCAGACCCAGGCAAGGGTCACGGATCTGCCAGGCAAGACAGATGTCCCCCATGATTTCATTTCATCTGGAGATGAACTGCATAATACTTCTCTTAGATGGAAAAAATTGGCACCAAAAAGGAAAGAAAGAGAGCAAAAGAAAAGGCAACAGACCAGGAGAGAAAGGGCCTTTTTAAGCTATATAAACGCTTCTGTCTCAGCTGTGACACATACTATGACAAATTAGGATTAAGTAAGGCCTCCCATGCTCCCAGCAGCGAGCGATCATTAGACAAAGCTGGAAGTTGTCTTCTCCTCATCCAGCTCCAGGATTAAGGCAATCGTAATGAATCGCCCTTGACTGGCTGATTAAGGTTTGTTTGGAAACACGCAGGGTGGTGACGAGAAGAGGAAGTACGGCTTATTTTCACAATAGCATTAGAAGGGTTTGGGATGGATTGATATGGTAGAACCTGGAAAGTGGAGCAGATTTGTGGTCTAGGTGTACAGTGCGTCGAGAGAATGATAAAACTTTGTAAAGCAGTGAATTAACTTATATTTCTTGAGCTGTCTCATACTGTTAAGCTGTAATGACGATGTACTTAGTACTCGTAAGCTGCGAACATTTAACACACGTAAACATGTCCATGTTTTAAATGAATTAGATTTTATATTTGGGGTATTAGAGTAGAAATCACATAAAACATAAAAAATAAAAACTCAGATGGACTAAACCAATCATTTAAATGTTTCTTGATTTGACTAATACTAACACTCACCACATTTATGTCACACACAATAAAATCCGAAAATGACAACTGTGACAACTGCTACGAAGTATTAACTGCTCGCCTATGAAGTTTGTCACGCTTGACTTCTCCCCGCCTCAACGAGCTCTCAGACTTTTGATTGGTCACTTGATAAAAGTCATTCATCACAAGTGGACATAAACCAACAGCAACGCTTATGACAGCTGCCATGTTCCCTTTCTGCGTTGAATTACACAGTGACAGAGTTTGTTGGTTAAAGTGTTACTGACAAACGTTTAATCAAGCCAAATGTAACATCTACAGCCAGAAGGGACTTTCGTAATGAGGAATAATGAAACTAGCCTTCTGGAGGTTTGGAAACACATTCCTCCACTCAACATTAACCCTAGCTTGTGATGAATGCAACAACATAACATGGAGCACTGCGAGTTTCCGAGCTGTGTCATGATATGATATGGATTTACTAGATTCACCCGTGTTTAAAAGATGTTATAGATTTGTGATCTCATGTTTTTCATTTGCGATCTTAAGCATTCTGACTATTCTGAATGAAGGTTTTCACAAAAGTTGGCCTGTGAGAGCTGTAAAGAAAATTGCACAATTCTGCATGTTTCTTCCTTCAACTGTTTATTGCATCAGGTGCACTTACTTGGTAATAAATTATTAATAACAAATCTAGGACAAGTTTTATTTTTGAAACCATTCTTTTTCATTCACTGCATTCTTTCTTTTTTTATTATTTTATTTATTTATTTTTCAGGACAGAAAATATAACTGTGTGCCTTCATGAACCCCTAGGCCCTGCCTTCAGTAACTTCAGCAGTGGGCAAGTGCTACACTACAGACTGCTAGAGAGATGGAGATTTATAGAGCGGAAGAAATGAAGAGAAAAGGTTGCAGCTGGACTGTCCTATACATGCAAAAGGTTTTGGATAGCAGGAGAGGGTTTTTGGGAATATGTGTGTGTGGGGTGGTGGTGGGGGGGTTGGGGGGTATGGTTGTAAAGCAGTGTTTGCCCTTAGGGGTATGTGGCAGGGCAGGGTAGGGAGGAGGTGGGGTCTCGACCCTCATCAATCTCACTCAAAGCCACAGTAGAGGGGCCCAGCCCTTAGGCACAGACAAACCCCAGCTCCATAGACACAAGGGCAAGGAAGAGACCCTGCTATTATACACAGCAGGAGGATGACACACACACACACACATGCTGACAGTGAAGTCCTGACAGTGAGGATGGGGGGGAGAGAGAGAGAGAGAGAGAGAGAGAGAGAGAGAGAACGAGGAAAATAAGTGGAAGTGACGAGTAAGCTTGTGTGCATGGAAGAAAGATTTGAGATGATCGGAGATGATCGAAGATGATTTTCTAGAAGTGAAAAAGTTCTCAGACTCTGTCAAACATGAGTGTAAGTCCTTATTAGTATCATTTCATGTACTTACACAAGATAAAAAAAATCACACACTCTGGCGTTTGATGTCTCAAGGCAGGGATAATCTATCTTCAATATGACATGGCACTTGTCAAGTTTATTTACTAAATGTATAGTAACACTGATGGAAGCGTCAGTGTCATAGTAAAGTGTGTGAGGAGAGCAAGAGAGGGAGAGAGATGTTGTGACTACGAATGCACAGACATGATGAAGAGTATAATTACATTGTTTTAATTGAAAAAATGTTGCATTTTAAGGCAGTTTCCATCACTACCAGCCCCCCCCCTCCCCACCTTCCTTCTGTACCACTCATAATCAGATTAAAGGAAATGCTGTGGTCAACCAGATTGACATTCAATATGCAACGTAAGGAATAAATGAACATCAAACCTGTGTGCAATCATACCGCCGTCAACATAACACAAATTAAAACCCATGCATTGCAGTAGTGAAAAGCAGAAGAGGAAAGCTGCTTAACACGTTAAGCATTTCGCTTATTAGAGTGCAAATAAAGTCAATTATTTCTATTGACTGCAGTGACTGATATATATATGAAAGATGCACAGAGAGAGGGAGAAAGAGAAAAAATGGAGTAAGAGAGGGGATGGCACAGGACAAGGACCAAAATGCAAAAATCAATTTGCAGACTAAAACAGATGACCCTAAAGGCTGGATGGGGCCGGTAATGGCGGGGGGCCCTCCCACGGTAAATTCAATTTGCCCAGCCCCACCAACTCAATTTACGCTTCTATTTGGAGGCAGGAGAGAGGAGCGGCGCCACGGGATCAAACATCCCCACGGCCCCTGCGGCTCTTCTACATATGTTCCTCTTCCCAAACCTAATCAGACTGCTTTCAGCTGGAGCAAGGTTGCTCTCTTGCTACCTTTCTCTCTCCCATCCTCTACCCCTCTCTTTACCACTCTGTCTACATCTTTCTACCTCTCTCTCTATCTCATTCTCTCTCTCTTTCTAAACAATTGAAATACCTGAGAATAAAAAAAAACTTAGTCAAAAAAGCCTGAACTGAAAAACAGAAGCAGTCGAACTCATATACAGTATATACTGTATATGTATGCATATTACACACATTCAAACAGTTCAGCTTGTTTACTTGGCATCCTATTTTAAAGAAATCCATGTTGCTAAAATGAACCCACCATTATTATTTCATATATTAATATTCTTTTCAAGCACAAACACAAGCTAAAGGATTTTTTCAAGTAATTAAATTTATGTCCAGTTTTACATTATTATTTACTTATTTGTCTTAGATCATATTATTCAGTACATCTTAGTAATTATTCAGGAACTACATTGAAACTACCAGCTACGGTATGTAACTACAAAAATAAATAATGTAATTGTGGACCTACTGAAAGCTCCTGGGAGTTTGAGGAGTTAATAACACCCGTCCAAAAATGAATAATTCAGATGTAATGACTATTCTGATAAATTACTCAAGCGAATATTAATGATTAGCAAGTATCCCCTTTTAATGATGTGCTCTTGTTTCTAAAAGCAGTTAACAGCAAGTCAAAAAAAAACATCATGTGTTTATGATTCGTGATGTATGCGGTCACACAGGAATAATTATTCTGCTGTGAAACATTATGCAACCAGACACTCCAGTGATTGTCAATCAGTGTAACATTTTATCACTATGCCCACATAAATTTCCCTAAAAATGCAGGAAAGGAATACAAATGGCTACAGATTTGTTTTGCTTTAATGCAGAGTCAAAATAACTGTCTGATTTGACTTGAT
>JAOTQY010000023.1:17780534-17791286 GCA_026413445.1 Dolichallabes microphthalmus | reverse complement strand
ATAATATTATAAACAGCCATGAACACTGGCTCCTACTGATCTGCCACTATAAATGACTTATTGAGCAATACAGAACAAAAACATTCATATTTATTATGGTAGGACAGAGTAGTAGGCCGCAGCCAATGCTGGCATGAACTCATCAGTAGAGGTCAAATATCTCCCTGATACACAACAGCTGGATTCAGAAATAAGGGTCTGATCTTTAGAAGTAATACCAGTCATAGAATAAAATAAAAAAATATTTGGGGTTTCTGCTAAGAAATGTAGTAAATGCTGTAGTTCATTAGCACATAAGCTGTATGTATTTTTAGACATATTTCTTTTAGATTTTTTGGTAGTATTATAATGTAATGTTAATACAATTTGCCTGACTATTCAATTAAAGTTCTAAGTGAGACAGACAGTAATGCATGGTGACAGGCAGTAACACTATGTCCAGACTGAAGAGGCTCAAATCACTGCCTGGGTAGCAGCATGCATTTGGCCTTTAGCCCAAATTAATGGCTGTTAGGGACTTCAGATCACGATTTTGCTTTCACTCCCCCCTTCTGCGGACAGCTGGGGGAATTTTGCCTCTTTTGTTATTGCCATCTTTCACTTTCAATGTCAAAGATATCTCCGATACAAGCCTGCATATACTGTAATAGCACCCCCAGTGGATGAAGCTGGTTACCCTGTAGACTTCATACTGGCTACTGTCACATGCTAGAATTGTGTCATAAAACAACTAGGGTACATTTGAGTGAGGGAGAAAAAGTTCTTATTCGGATGCATAAATCTTGAGTATATTAATTCTGACAAGAATTCCTGCCACTGGCAAATCTATACAGCTATCTGTCCAGGTCATACATGCTTGCCTGTACATGACCTACCCAATCTATTTTTGGCCTAAGAAACATGCTTGTTGACCTAGTACAGAAACAGTTGTTGGTCATGTGACTTTTTTCATTGTGAGTTGTCTGTCTTGTCTTATTAGTAATTTTTCTACAGGTATAGTTGTAATTATAAATGAAAACTGTTTCAGATTTTACATTCAGTTGTTTTTATTGTTTGTAACTGTAGTCATTTCCTGACCACTGGAACTGACAAAGACTCAACACTAGCAGAACAGATGAGAAGGCTTAGTTGACACTCCTCCTCACCATATCTAAAATTCCCTTCACTGTCAGACTGCAGACTTTAAAGGGGGATTTTAGGTTTACTAGACAGGCTAGTTGTGGCTTGTACATTGAAGTGCGGATTCAGTTTGGCATCAGAGCTTATATTTGTTTTCAGCACAGCTTGTCTGACTCCAGGCTGAGATGTTTTGTAACCTAAGGAGGCATCACTTGCACCAGAGTGTACAATCGCTTTTGCAATGCTTGTTTACCAGCTCATGATTAAGTAACACTGAAGCTTCACTATCCTCTAATCCCCATACCGCACAAACACCAAATACACTGCTAATCATAACAGTGATCCAGTTCAAGCTTGGGAACCTATGCAAGAAATCAAACTATATGTTTATTTAACATTTTAGAATGTTCTATCCAGGCCAAGAATATATCAGTTGTTCTCTTGCTTCTGGTCTCCTAGTTTGCAGATTCACTAGGTCAGGCCATACTGTAGTTGGAAAGGGGTTTTCAAAGCTAATGATATTATCTCAATGACTCAGACTTTCACTAGCGTGCTGGCCAGAAGGTTTATTTATAGGCAGTAGCTATGGGTTTATTTATAGGCAGAAGCTACGTTTAAAATATGTTAGAGAACATATGGCTAAGTATATAAAACAAGTGCTTGATTACTAGAATTGCTTGAATACCCTGATTCACAAAATTTGCTAAGAATAAATCAGCCACCAGAGAGGAATGGGTTACAAATATGATATGTGACCAGTTGTATTGGCTCCTATCAATTATTTAAAACTAGAAAACTTAGCTGGAAACGTGTTTAGAAGACAAATAAAATAACATTTCCTACCTTGATCTTAGAGATTTACTGTACATTGTTTTTAAATTGAGATCTGGAGACTTCCAGAGGTATATGGAATGTAGCTAGGGGCTCCAAAATCCAGTAAATGATTTTGCTTAGAGGATTGAAATAGCAAGCCTAATGTGTAAATGGTTGGACTGTATTCATAAAACAAGTGTGCATCAAAATGTAATTTCAAATTCCAGACAAACAAGCTATAGTATACCTGAAATGTATTGATGCTTTAAACACAGGAATTAGCCACACTGTAGTTGAATTGAAGTTGAAGTAGGGGTGCCCTGGTGATGTATGTATTTATAAGGAAATTTGATGTTTAAGTTGCGACTCTAATTTTATATGTCAATATCTTAGTACTGTACGACATATACAGTATTATAACTATTAATAAATGGATAATATTAATAGCATTATTATTTATTACAAGAAGGATATACCAACATAGATATGGCTGTTTATATAGAGCATGAGTGTACAGTGTTGAATCTCATATCCACAGGAAGCAGGTGAATTTCCGTTATGGCAGCAAGAACTCGGTCAACATATCCACCATGATCAGCTACTTCAAGAACAGAATCAATACTTCGGTCTGCTTAACGAAGACAACGAGGATGACTTCATGAACAGCTGGCCACATGCAAGCCCATTTCATAACCCAGGAACCAGCATACAAGGAAATGAACAGGTATTATTAAAAGCAATTTACATTACAGTAATATGAACAGTATTCCAGATTTAATTTTATGAGGATAGGCTTTCTGTTTAATAGAACTAAAAACAGTACATAGTACTAGGAGGAGGTCAGCAGAAGTGTTGGCAGTGGATGGTGGGTTATGTTTAACATGACAAGAATTTACAGTTTTCTTCTAAAGCATATAATAGCCTGCAGCATGTGCTTAAACCATTTTCTTTCTGGTGGAAACTTTATGCTTCATAGCTTCCTATTTGTGTTTAATACCATTAACCGTTGAAGTAAAAATAAAATAAAATAAAATAAAAAAATATATATGGTAGTTTTCATGTCTCATTTCTTTGCATTCAAAGTCACATACATAATCACAAACTGAGGATGATATTTTATATATGTTTTATGGGTTAGAGTAAACTTCTGCTGCTGATTTAGTTTCTTCAACTGTATAAATAGGAGGGTTTAAAGAAACAGTAGTAGATGCATACACTACATATCTGTTCTGGTTGTATAAGACTACATCCTGAATTCACTACAAAATTACTATAAAATGTATCTTTTTGTCATGCTTGAATGTCAATAATCTAAAATGCTGTTTTTGGCTGTTGCTATAACTTCACCTTGTAACTTTGGCAGTCAGGACTAATGATCTAGTGTTAACTAGTAGGAAGTCATATGGAACTCATCAAAGTCAACTGTTATAGACCTTACAAAGGGGCTAATTTTAATTGAGAGAAAACAGTAGTTATTAAAAATAATTAAATGAAAAATGGTAGAAGAAAATGCATGATTTGAAGACAAAACAGAATAATAGAATTGTAAGGCTTTAAAGAATTTGTATGGGCCATATGGTCAGTCTAGTTAAAATTGTAAAATGACTGGTAGTAGATTAAATCATGAATCAATAAGCATGCTATTTGAGAAATGATCAGCTGCTAGCGTTTTTCTGCTTTGTGTGTACTTGAGTAATATTAGGTTTTATAAAAGTCTTTGAACCCCTTTTAACATTTGTATGACCTATTTGTTTATGCCTTACAGAACGTATGTACTTGATGCTGTTTTTCATTCCAAAGAAGCACATACAAATATTATTTTATTTTATTATTTTTGACCAGTTCACAGAATTACAGGAGGACAACCCATTCTCTACTGAGGACTGTCTGCAATTACTGGAGGCTGGTTTCCCCCTCGGAAATAATCAATATGTAAGTTGCCTAGCTGAATTTTGGCACTGTAGTAAATTCAGTCATCCATAGCCAGACGTCATGTTCATGCATAACAAATGTTTTTTTTTTTACGTGCATTGATCAGTTGGAAGATCTTGATCCAGTGACAGCAAATGAAGACCCTCTGCAACATCATGGGCCTCTTTTCTCCCCTCTGTTTCCTCAGCATGAGCCCATCCTGGACCTAGAACAGCAATGGCAAGATGTTTTGGCTGTCTTGGGACCACAGGTACAGCACCGTTTCATGTTTACCCATCATCTCTATCAATCATCTAGTTTTTTCTCATTTAGAAAAATAAATTACATCGAAAATGACAATCACTAGAAAACTGACTTTTAGGTTAGGTTAGGTTTATTGTCATTCAACATGTTAAACATGAATGAACAAAATTTGTTTTATAGAACCAGCATCTAAAATTTAATTATTCATGAAGCAGTGTGACAAATACTCCCTCTGCATTAGTTTCTTTTAAATAAATTAAAAATTTTTTTTAAAAAAGCCTCACTGGATTGGTGAAGCTAAACTGACCTGTGGTGCATACTGCTCTGTGACGTACTGGCATCCCATCCAGGGTGAATTGGGTACTAAGGATCACTCACTCATTTTCTATACCGCTTTATAGCGGGGGGCCTGGAGCCTATCCCAGGAGGCTTAGGGCACGAGGCAGGGTACACCCTGGACAGGGTGCCAATCCATCGCATGGCACACACATATACACACTCATTCACACATTACTGGCAATTTGGGAATGTCAATTAGCATAACCTGCCTGTCTTTGGACTGTGGGAGGAAACCCACCAAGCATGGGTAGAACATGCAAACTCCATACACACAGAGACGGGAATCGAACCCGGACCCTGGAGGTGTAAGGCGACAGTGTTAACCACTACACCACCACTACTCAGAATAAAATCTAAAATAAATAAGATATCCTGCTAATTTTATATCACTTTATAATACTGAATGATGCATCACTTTAGTATTTTCTAAACTTGTATTGAGTCAGCATGTGTTAGAACCCACAAAATGTTGAACACACATCTTTTATTTGAAAAGAAATCAAATAACACCGCTGTTCTCTCTGCAGGAAATGAATGCAGATGACTTCTTGGACAATTCTCACTTCAGTAACAGGGGGAGAGCAGGAGAAACCGGAACTTTGGAGCATCACATAGAGCAAAATCTAAGCCTTCATCAACCTACTTATGCAAGATCCAGTCAGATCCCCTTTGCAAGCAACCTGGCCATAAGTGAAGATCGTTACTTTTCAAACCAGAACCATACTTCTTTGAATGTTTCAAATTCATCTAATGTAGATTTGAATTTTAATGACCCTGACATTATAGGACTTCTCCTTTCTCCTACACCAGACAGCTCAAACATCAGTATGCCCAGCTTCTCTACGGAGGAACAAAGCCAGTTGAATATTTTCAGACCTCTGTTAAGAAAATCCATGTTTGATAGGTATGGTCTTTTAGATCTCGCACCAGAGAACAAATCTGACTCAACAGAGGTTGTTCAAAAAGATGACCAAACAGACTCTGACTCTGGACTCTCCTTGAACTGCAGCCAAAGTCCTGTTTCCCCCAGTAGATCTGAATCCTCATGTTGTTCATCATCCTCCAGCTCATCATCATCATCATCATCATCATCAACATCTTCAGTGCCTGATGAGGGAGCTGTAGGATACACCCACATCAAAGAGGAGCCAATGGATGAGGAAGGAGCTGTTGGAGGTTTTACCTTAGAGCATGACAAAATGTGGTACACAAATTATCTGCAATTCCAGTATTCACCCTGGTTTGAGCATATAGGACATGATCACACTTACAACCTGCCCCAATATACCAACCAAAGAAAGCATCTCAATGACCATGCAGAAGAACCTCAGGAATATAAATTCCAAGACAAGCTACCTACCAGGGATGAGAAGCGAGCAAATGCCATGAAGATTCCATTTTCAACTGACCATATTATTAACATGCCTGTTGAAGAGTTCAATGAGCTTCTTGCCAAGTACCGCTTAAGTGAAGCTCAGCTCACACTTATTAGAGACATTCGACGTAGGGGTAAGAACAAAGTCGCTGCGCAAAACTGTCGTCGCAGGAAGCTGGACATATTACAGGATTTGGAGAGTAGTGTCGATGGCTTGCGCCGTCACCGTGCAAGACTGCTCAGGGAAAAATCTGAAGTTCTATGCTCGGTTAGAGAGATGAAACAACGCCTTAATGACCTCTATCAAGAGGTGAGGAGTAGATTCAGGGAGGTTGAAAGGATTCCCTGCTCAGCCATGGACTTGGCTCTGCAAACGGGCAATGACAACCATGTATCAAAATCCAGACAGAAGTCTGGCAAGAAGCAGAAAGATAAGGAATGAGAGTGAGAACGAAAATTCTTGTTCTGTTTGCGGCTGCAAGCCAGACGATTCGGGTGTAGAGGTCATGACAGAAATTACCTAAGCATTCTTTTTTGCAGCAGAATTGATTTCTGTTGTAATTTAGTGGCTAAAAATACATCCAACTGCTGTTATCTGGTGTGATGGATGGATAAAAGTGTGCAGTTGATCATGAGGAAGCAAAGTATCCACATTAAGAGACTTGTGTTTTATCAGTAAATCAGTGTTCATAAATTACAACAAACCTCAGATCGCCATGAAAATGGAGAAACTAATTGTAGTGATAACACTGGATTCATCCTAACTTAGTGGGGTCTGAGCACCTTAAGTAGGTCTGTTTTGTTTTTCTTACGATAGAGGAAATGATAAACTATCATTATCAAAATATTTATTTGAGTTGTTAGTTGTTGTGAGTCGTTACAGTTATTTACAGTTCTGTCCCTTTAATTCAGTCAGTTTAACCCAAATCTTATAAAAAAAAAAATAAAAAAAAACATTAGGGGCATAAATATTGACTACCCAAATGTAATGTTTTGACAATAGAAAATTCAGGAATAAACAGCTGTGTTTAGACTAAATAGCTATAGCATTACTGTACCCATGTGATTAATGAGCATTATATTACACTGGTGCTCGTAAATAAAATCTGGGCAGAGTTTATGAAATGTATTTTCCAGTTGAAGGGGTCCACGGTTGCGAAGAAACCCCCAATGTTCCCGCATCTCCCAAGCCATTATCTGGGTTATAGGAACGGAAGAACTGTTAAAGTGCTACTCTTGAAGTTTGGTAAAAACAAGTAAAATGTCTTGGATCGAAGAATTAATTGATCTATCCTTGCTGTCCCCAAAATTTAATCAAGTTATCTTGTACTGTAGATGACACTCTAGGCAAAGGTGATATGGGGAATAAAAAAGAAGAATGACATTCATTGATTGTAAACACCTTACTGTCAATCAAGCTTCAGGTGTTATTCAAAGTGTTTTCTGTAATATGATTCAACAAATATTTTGATAGTTACTGGTTAGGCACCATGTTTAGCTTCAACTTGTTTTCTACTTTTGATGGTGTACTGTATTAATCAGAGACCTTAACATTGTCTTTGACAGAGTTTTGCATACGCTCAACAAAGTTTTCCTACTTTTTGTGTGAATTCTCAACGACAAGCTGGGCTTGTTTTGTGTTTTAAATAAAGATTAGACATCAAATGTAGTGAGGCTGCTTAAATTCTTTAAAACATATTACCAATTTTGTACACTGTGACAAAATATGAAGCTGCAAAATGACATCTTAGACAGCGATCTTAATAAAAAGGATTTATTTTAAAAAAATGAAAGAAAAGAAACAAAGATGGCAAGTGTGTTTTAGACAGATCAGATAGTAAACATCTACGAAGGAAAATACAGATGAATTTACAACACGTGACAAGTAACCAAATGAAAGGGCACAGAATGGGAGTATTTTCAAAGGAAAGATAGAAAATAAAACAAGCACTTCTATAACACTAATATATAATGTGCCATCTATCTACTCACTAACTGAATGAGAATGTGTAGCCTTTTTTTTTAAACTAATGGGATGCAATGACTAGTTTCCCCTGAAAACTGGTACCATGTTTTGTTTTGTTTTTTTATTGTTGATTAGCACATTTTTGAAAAGCGAAATGTACTAACATTAGTCTGATCCACACAAGCCTTAGATAATCATGTAGGTAAATTGTTCTGGTTCCATCATCCATTGTATATTGTGTTCCACTACAGTGAACCACTTCACCACCTGCTCTCTCTTAGAATTTTTTATAAATGTATTAACCATCCCACTACATCCATCTATTCAAAGATAAAATGGGCATGTGCAAAATCTAACCACTAAAATAAAAGATAGGATTATAGGAAAAGTAGCTTACCAAAGCTGAGAGAGTGAATACAGTCAAGGCAGTTTCAATGATGATATACTGAATCAAACATAATTAAATTCCACTGCATTGTCAGTTTAGAACAGCTTTTTAAACATGAAGTTTCATTTAATTAGTACAATTCCCAGAACACATCAGATGAACGGTACATCCAGAGAAATGTTGCTCTCTCCCAATAACGCATTTTCCAGCCCAGGATTGTTTAGTAATGCTGCAATCACAGATAGCTTATCTAATTGAACACTATGGAATAAAGAAACATGCCATCATATTACAATGGGGTTTAAGAGGGGAAAGTGATACAGCACTGCTTACCAAAAAGTGGAAAGTGAAGGGCAACAGATCTGAAAAAGTTATTTTCAACATCACAAGGTATTATGCTTTAGTTAAACATACGTGTTCTTTGAATGACTTCACTGCATTCATTTTATGCTGTACAATATATTTGTTGCACTTACAGTAGCAAGAACAACTCTAAGCGCATTCCAACACTCATGGAGAAACTTATATTAATCAAAGTAGAAAAGGTTCATAAGCATTTTCCAGACAGACACAAAAAATTTAAAAGTATAAATACCAACAAATAGTGGATGTCAATGTGAAATCAATGATCTTCAGTGATTCCTGGGAAATATAGTTAGGAGGATTAAAGGCAGGGCTATGTGATCACCTGGACTGAGAAATGGTTTGTCAATCTAAATATTAAAATGAAACTCGAATATTAATACACTGTAGAAGTTTATTCTTGGTTAAAAAAAACAGCGTCTATGCTTCACGTAATATATACCTGCAAGAGTGTAGGTCTCACATAAAAATATCTGAGACAAAGAGCGACTTAGGACCAACTTGCAGCTTAGTAAGTTACATTTCCCATAATCCAACCAGAAAAAAAAAATTATGTATCAAATGGAGAAGTGTTTCTGCAGTTGCTATACAGACTCTTTAATATTTAAATCTCCAGAAAACCCCACCACTGTATGTGTGTTCTACACAATATCCAAGTGTCCAACATTTATGGCAAAAGTTAAAAAGCTTTAAAAAAAAAAAGAAAAGAAATCTGCTATTTTGTCAATAACCACCATGATGCCCAGTTCTGCCTGTTGTTTAGTTTTTGTCATCTTTCTTCTCCTCCTCCTCATTAGGGTAGGAATGCCACGTTAGCCGCTCCTCATAGAATGAAATAACTACTTGTGGGCACTTCACATTCGCTTCCTTTGCTGGCACAAGATCTGCCTCATCTGAATTTTTCCTGTAAGCAAGAGACAGGAAAATACCCACATAAGCTTCAATACATCGACGAAAAAAACCAAACCAAAAAAAAAAAAAAGAAGGGACAAGTCATAGAATTACAGCCATGACTGCCTGAAGTCTGGAATGGACATGACCAAACGCTGAGTTTCCTCAAGAGATGCTTTGCCAGGCCTTTACTGTAAGTGCCTTCAGCTGCTGCATCTTTGTGGGTTTTTCTGCCTTCAGCCATGGTTTCAATAAATGAAAAGCATGCTCTACTGGGTCAAGAGCAGCTGACTGACTTGTCTAGTGAAAAATATTGCATTTCTTTGCCTCCGAGAGCATTCTAAGGAATATGAAGTGCCATCCTATAAGTTTTGCAGCATTTGGCTGAAGCTGAGCAGAGGGTATAGATCTATAGACTTCAAAATTAATCCTGTTACTTGTATCAGGAGTCAAGTCATCAATAAACATCAATGACCTGATTCCATTGGCAGGCATAGATGTTTATGCCATGATGCTGCTTCCACTGTATGAAAGATGATGTGGTATGCTTTGTATCATGAGCTGTTCCCTTCTTTCTCAGTACTTTTTTCTTCCCATGATTATGGTACAAGTTAACCTTGGTTTAATTAGTCAAAAGAATCTGGCAAAGTTTTCTGCCAAAGTCTTATCTGGCCATGAGCATTAACCAGTGGTTTGCACCTGGTTTGTGACTTGTCTCTTGACTTTTTGACATCCATGGCTGATGCTGAGCTTACCAGTTAATTGCTTCTTTTTAAGAATGATCCAAACTATTAAAAAGGTAATTCCCAATGTTTTTGCTGTCTCTCATGTTTTTTTTTCCCTTCAGCTTAATGATTTAGGCCTCCTTCACTTGCAAAGTACAGCTATCAAATGCAAATGTAAAACTCAGCCTGGCCATTTATCTGCTTAATTGGTCATTGAGTAATGAGGGAATAGGCCAAAACTGAAAATGTAACTGGTCGTCAGCGTGTATGAAAATGACTATAATTCCTAAATGGGTAAAGCCACATTTTGGTCAAACCTATTGAGTTAAAGTTGAAAGTCTTGTCGTTGTCCAAATCTCAACTTTTCCAATTCAAATTCAACATTAAACATAAACACACACTTACTTGTACATCTACCCATCCCAAAAACCTGTTTGTAAAAACCTATGCCCCAATAACTCATGTGTTTCGTTGACATACAGTACAGGCCATAAGTTTGGACACACCTTCTTATCTATCTGTTAATGTGTTTTCTTTATTTTCATGACCATTTACATTGGTAGATTCTCACTGAAGGCATCAAAACTATGAATGAACA
>JAOTQY010000023.1:17739121-17753312 GCA_026413445.1 Dolichallabes microphthalmus | reverse complement strand
CCTATCCCAGGAAACTTAGGGCACAAGGCGGGGTACACCCTGGACAGGGTGCCAATCCATCGCAGGGCGCTATTAATGTTTGAACAATAACATTTTTTTATGGTAACCCCAGCTGCTCCGAGGCGCTGTATCATGGCTGACCATGTGCTCTGACCATAGTTACTCTGGGATATGCGAAAAAAGAATTTCACTGTGCAGTAATGTACATGTAACAAATAAAGGCTTAAATTAACTATCCAGGTTTGGGACCAGCACTGCAGTTAATTAACTATCCAGTGGCTGGGAATTGAACCCCAGTCTTCCGCATGGCAGGTGAGAAACTTACCCCTGAGCCATCAATGCCGTAGGGTTGGGGTTCAATCATGGTGGAAGGTGTCTGAATCCTATATATGTGTCTGTGTCTTCTTGGTCTGCATATTGTCCCTTATACCTGGAACACTAGTTTCTGTTACACCTAGAGCACCATCTATACACATTCACATCTAGGAGCAATTGTGTATAGCCAGAACCAATGTGTGTTTTTGGGAGGGAGGAAACCAGACATTATAGAGCAAACACGCGTGGATACAAAGACAACATGGGAGACACAACACAAACTGTGCTCAGAACCATACTGGGGACCCTGGAGCTATGAAGAGCTCCTGCCACACCACTAAGGAACCCTAGACCAATATTCTTTTTAATATCTTAAAATAATTTCATAATCGCAACATTATTTATCAAGAGAATATTTTAAAGTATACAAACACAAACTCTTCTGTACGTCCTCAAACAGAACATTATACTCTGCTGTCCCCTACTGTCAACCAACAGCATTACAGCATATAAGTGCAGACTGGTTAAAAAAATACACAAAAAAAACTGTCCAATGGCGCCATCTTTTGGCCAGATATAAAATATGCTCAGAATTTTAAAACCAGTATGAGTTAACGATTTCTTTCGGCATTTAAATGCCATTAGTAGTATGATGATTTTGCAAAAAAAAATAATAATAAAAATATACATCGATTTTAATTTTTTTTATTTATATTTTTAATACCAGAAACGATCGTTTTAATAGAGATTAATCATAAACTTTTGTACAGATTATACAAATGTTTGGGCCAATTATATATATAAAAAAGATAACAGAAAACTGCCAAGTATTGTTTTGTATATTGACTTAAAATTCGCCATGCAGACACGGTGGATAGTCCATTGATTTATTATCCTATAGGGAGATCAGTATTCCTTAAACCTAATAAATCTCACGCATGTGGATCCAGGGTGAATAATTTTCTATCATCTCTTGCCTGATGTTCCCGAGGAGCTCAGCGGTGCTCATACTAATAATCTACAGCATGGGCCTGGTGGGGAATGAAAATCAGTATATCATCTAAGCAGCCCAAGAGTGGAATCCTTGCTCAGCCTGTGTTTATCTGATGCTCTGTTGACACCATGGTCTAGAATTAAACCCTGCTGTCCAATATGAGGGTTTATGGATCTTTCCAAACGACTGTCTCGCGGTGTCGCGGTTATTGACCACAAGGTGGCGCTTGGGAGCAGGCGCATTCTGGACGTATCTGGACAACTATGACAGCAGCAGCAACAACAACAATAATATATATATTTTTTTCATCTTCTATACCGCTTTATCCTGTGTTCAGTGTCGCGGGGGGCCTGGAGCCTATCCCAGGAAGCTTCGGGCACAACAATAATAATAATAATAATAATGCAGAAGGAAAGGAAAAATAATATTTATTTTCACTTTCTCAAAGTGCATTATATATACTATAAATAAGACCATAAAGAAACAATGAAGAGTAAGGATCAACAAATGTAATAATAATAATTATTATAATATAATTAAGCAAAGATGGATAATAATAATATAAACAAAAAATTTAAAGGTACAATATTTTGGATATGTTTAAATTTCTCAGTTGCAAAAATTACTCAGAAACAGCAGCAGCAACAAGAATAAGAATGGACAATAATTATATACATATACAAAGTCAGCCAAATACATATACAAAAACTTACATATTTTCTTTTTTTTTTCCAGTAAAAAAAAGAGTATGACATATATTATATGAATAATATTATAATATATAACATATAGCAATAAATTAAGTATTAAAATGTTTATACAAGTTTTTCTTTTCATGAAATGTTTATTACATTTGTTGATTATTGAAACTGTTTATTACTTTTTATTACAAAAACATTTAGGATTTCCAAACATTAGTATTCCAACACATAACTAAATGTTACTGAAAAATATCCTCAAGAAAAGAAAGCAGCATAATATATAAGTGACTACGTTTTAGACAAAAATAAAATAAAATGGAAGCTGTTGGGATTTTGCATTGCAGTAAGGAAGTGCAACAGAATGCAACAGAAGTCCACAGAAGAACTGTGGATGATTCTGGAGGATTCTCATTAAACCTAGTCACACTTTATATATAATATGTTTACTGAAGGCATACTTGCTCTATTGCATTTATTGCAATTTGCATGTACCTAATTCTTTTGCACAGTATAGTACAATTTACACCTAACAGGGTTTTCATCAACAACAACAACAACAACAAGGATCAAAGAGCTTGAAAATAATTATTTTTATTTAAAAAAAATTTTAATTAACAAGGCATTAAAAAATAGCAAGAAAGGTAATTTGTAAAGCAAAGTACAACATTAATCTATAAGCAAGTATTGGTGCCCTAAAACCAACATCTCCTTAATAGTAAAATTCGCCACATAGCTACTATTTTATTGTTATCTGATTATTGTTTGTTTATGTTTATATCTACAAGAAGCAAATTCTTGTTAGACTACATTGATCTGAAGGCAATTTGTTAATTATCACCTCATCTTTACACCAGTCATAAGCTTCTAAAGCTTTGCTTTAAACAGAAAATTCTTAAGCATGTCTGTATATCATTCACAACATGAAATATTCCACCTGAAGAATGTTTTGTGCCACATATGTCTTGTCTTGTCTCTTCTTCTCTATTTCTCTGTCTTCTGTGTCCTGCTGTGTCAGATGGTATAATATAGCTATGCTCCATATGTGCAATGCTACTTTAAAGTCTTTCCTCTGCAAGGAAGCAATACTGGTGCTGTACTATTCACATACATCACATCTCACACAGAGAAAGGCTCCGTGTCTTTCCTATCCTCTCTCTTGACTTAATTTTCAGTATCTTTGTGAAAGGTTAAAGAATGAGGTCATGAGAATTTGAAATGGCAAAGACAACACAAAAACCCACAAATGTTCTTTGCTGTCATCCTCTTATTTTTTTCCTCATCAGTCATTTGCCTGCCATCTTTGTCCTGTAATGTCTTCATCTTTCCTTTTTCATCCCAAGCGCCTTTCTTCTTTTTCTCACCTGATCCTCCTTTCTTTCCCACAGCTTCCTTTTGAATCCAGCCACCAGCCTCCATCTTTGCTTAATTAAATACTCTCATGGAAGATGTAATCTTGGAATAGGACATCAGATCAGGCTCTGCCCCATCAACGCACTATAAATGTGATTGTTTTGCCTGACTGATTTCTGATCTCTCTGATTTCATTTGAAACACTGTGGCTAGTGGATGAAAACAAGATGAGTTTGCTTGCTTTCATCTGAGTTTACAGAATAACATTATGGTTCATGAGTGATTGTTAGCTGTTCTCCATTGATCTTTTGAGATCAAGCAAAATCATGAGAGTGAAGGTTTTTTGTGTCTGTTGCCTCAGGACATGGTAATATTACATGCTTCGTCGAGACTGTGGTCATGGTCAGGTCAACCCCGTGATTGCCTCAGCGCACGCCCGAGTCAAAGGTGTTTGAGAACAAGAGGACAGAAAAGAAGGAGAAAGCATGGTGGGCAAAAGAAATAATGAAGAAAGGAAGAGCCCAGAAACTGACCTTTGCCCCCTGTCTTCCTTTCCTTTTTCACTTTCTCTCTCCCACCCTATGTTTCTCCACTTGTTCTTTTCTGCTGAGTTACCAGAGACTCTTTGTGTCCGGGCCTGACCTGACCCCCAAGCAGTGCCCTTAGAGACCTCTTTATGGGTCATATAGAGGACACGGCGGTGGAGGGTTCAGTCTGCGGTCTTGGGTCACCTTGTGGTCAACATCAGGTCACTTAGCAGTCAACATCAGTGGTGTTGGTTTGGGACCCTAAAGGGACAAAATCCTTCTTCGGGTGGGATATCTCTTATCAAAAAGCAGCTTTGTTGTTGTGAACTCAGGTGTGCAGGTGCTTCGAAGCTTGATCTGATCTAAAGTTACTGTATTAGGGCAGTGCATTTACTCCAAGTGCCCTTAACCATAAAAAAAAAACAAAAAAAAAAAACGGTGACCTCACTACTGGTCTAGTAAGCACATCCTACAAGTGAACTCTAACAATGTAATAATATTCTAAGGATTACATTGATACACCAGACTACTGATATATTGTAAAAACTGTATCTTTACAGTTATATATACTTCATGCATGATACAATTTGGTTATACTTATACTCTAATTAGTGCTAGTTTCAGTGCAACTCACTAAGCTGTATATTTTCCCATATCCAGTAGGACTAACCTTGGAATAACCCCTGACCACTTGCAAGTCAACTTAGGGTCATTTTTTGGTCATCCACAGGGAGACACTTAGTACAGACACGGTTTACGCATGTTGTAATTAGCATTGTTGGAAATTAAAAAGTCTGCTCTCGGCCATGCCCAGAGGTCAGCCAGTAGCTGACGTTAAGACATGCGTTCAATCAGCTGTACACTGAACCAAAGAAATATTGGTTTGCACAGAAACAAACCAATGTTATTGAACCCCATATGCAATCTACCTGCAGCTGTGGGTCATCCACTGGTCACCATCACACAGACTGTTAGAAAGTATTTAGAAACATTGGTAGGAGTGATGGACTGTCCCAGATTATTACTTCTGACCTCTTATGCAACACTGAATGAGATTGTTGCCATTGTATTACAGGATGTTAATTTTGTGGTATTCGCAAGGCATCCCTGTTTTATGAAAGCATTTGACACAACTAGCCTGCCTCTAAGTAGATTTATGCTTTAATACAAGACAATTTGTTTTGCATTGTTATGAAATATTTCGACAGTTTTATATTATCATGCCTGTTTGTTATACAATTTGTAAAAGATATAAGAATGAGCGCACATTGTTTGGCAAAACCCCTGTGCATTTAATGCCTATAAGAGGAAACCTGAAAACATAGACATCTGGACTGAAATATTAAAATATGAACATGCTACACAGGTAGAAACTACCATCCATGGAATAAGATTTCTATAGCATTGTTAACAGGTACCATATGTATACCCGAAGTGTTTTGTTTCTATACCATTTATGAAAACATCTAAATGTTGTCACATGGTCATGAATATTAATGTGACCTCAAATTCACCCGAAATTCGGGCAGGTTGTCTGGCGGTCACCAGCGTGGTCCTGCACTGTTACTCAGCATCTAAAAAAGCCAGTTGACTGGGTGATAGTCTGGATATGGCTATTGAAATCTATTTGAAGTGCATTTGACCAGGATCTGACCTACTAGTAGCCAGGGTCACTTGGCGGTCATCTTGAGGGCTAGGTTTTGGTCAGTATAGACTGTGCCCTCTGAGCCACCGTAGGATGGCAGTGCATCCAGGCCGGCAGGCTGCCTGTCAGGTGAGCTTGCGGCCTCATTTATCCTGCCTCTAATCATTACAAATGGGGGAGAGTGGCGTAAACAGGCATCATTAGGACCACTCGTCACAGGCACTCACGTCCACTTTAAAGCACCATTATAACTCCAAGGGGCCATTCATAATGCACTCTCTCGGGGAATGAGGAAAAGAGAGAGAAACAAAGACAAGGAATGAGAGAGAAAGAGACTGAGAGTGAGAGAGAGAGAGGATGAAGTCATTTTTGATATCTAGTGTGACTCAGGCGGTGCAGTTTGGATAGTAATTACTTGTGTCTATGGTTTGGATACATTATGCATTTTCAGTGTGGTCTAGAATAGAGTAGAAATTTCTGAGTGGACCACACTGACATGTGACAGATCTCCAACATCTTTTGGGCAGTTGCATATTTGATGATGTTTCGTAGAATTGTGAGTGTGTGTAGAAGGAGGAGGATCTCGTACGCAACGAGTTCATCGGCAGGGCAATGACAGACTCTCCATTCTCAATCACACTGTAGTCCCCTGGGGCGCGCAATGCTGCTGCCTTGTGTGCACGAGCATCAGTGTTTGCGTGGGTGAGAGAAAGAAAGAGACAGAAAGTGTGAGACAGAGAGAGGAAATAAAGGAAAGAAAGGAGGGTATTAAGGAGACAAAAAGGCAAGAACAAAAAGAGAACAAGGTTTAGAAAGAGTAAGTGAGGTGTGGTGCTCTCACAGACACTAAGGAAACATTAAGAACAGATGTATTTTGGAGGACATTTCTTTCTTCTTTGTATTTCACTAAAAAACAAAGTGTGTGCGCTAAATTGACTACTGTTACACAAATGACATCAGAGGCACGCCATGTGGCATTGCCATGGCAATATCCATAATCAGCAGGCAGCTACACCTCACTGAAACTCCTTATTAGTGCCTAACTAACAACCTCTGCATCTCTCTCACTCTCCCTTACACTCTCTCTCTCCACCTGCTCTTCACCCCATCAGTACTGGGGTCATTATGAGGTCAGGAGGAAAAATGAACCACGTTCTCTACGCTGCGTAATGCTGCTCCATGCCTGCTGATGGAATTCTCTCTCTCTCTCTCTCTCTCTCTCTCACTTCCGTTCTCTCTATCCTCCTCTCCCACACTTCATTTCTTTGCCCAATCTTCTGGCTTATCTTGTCTGTACATTCCCCCAGGCCTTCATTTCTCATCCCTCCTTTTGTTCTGGGGGACAGAAGATGGACAGATGTGATAAAGGACTCTGCAAATAAAGTACACGGTGGCAATTCTGCAGCTTGATGTTGATGTTGTGATCATTAAGTCAAGCTTTGAATGTTGGTGTCACCACTAAAAAGAATTACACAAGGGGAATCTGACATAGTGGCATGTATACATATGCTAAGGGTAAGATGGCTTCTAGTTTGTTGCTGGGATGTCCTATTTGTCTGGATCAAGCTTTATAAATAGCTCCTTTCTACAGTATGTGGCTTGCTGGGTATGTTGAGAATTTGGCCAATAATTCCCGAAGGATAACATGGTTTTAGATGATATTAACGTACACTTAGTCAGTTCCATAGCCGGCAGCTGCACTATCTGATGAATGTCTAATGTTTCTGACCTCGCATCGTTACATTTAAGACAACAACTTTTGTTTTTCATGAAAAAAAGTTGACATAAGCTGCCAGTCTATTTTACTCTGACACGGTTAGTCATTCACTCTTGTGAGTTCAGTAAATGTTGCATAGCACTCGTGCTCAGACTACAAAAATGAGTCAGTCAGCATTACATGGAAAATATCCTAAGGCTTTAATACGTAATTCCATGGTCTCAAGAACTACTGGTGTGAGTCAGGATTATGTTAGTCTCACAAGTAGGAAAATGTTTATTCTTTTTCTTTAGGTCTTAAAGAATTTTTTTTTTAATTGTCCCTAAAACATCTTGTTTTGGTCTTTGATTTTAGACAAAACCTATATATATATATATATATATACAGTGTATATATATATAGGGTGTTGGGTTGGCTGACTACAGTGAGAGTACCACCTTTTGGTCTCTAGATGTCAGCAGTGGCTGAAGTAGATGATAATGGTTTTCTGGAGACAGCTATTTTAGAGGTAGTCTTTCTACCTCCTTTATTGATAAGTACCATCAGTTAAGGAAACTCACTGACACCATAATTCAGTGAAAAATAGGCCTAATCTGCGTCTGGATGATTGCACTGTAGAGATTTGTATTGATTCCCATCAATTTCGTGTAAAATTTGTGGTGTGGTAAGTCATGAATCCTAGTCTCCAAACAAAGGTTATATAATTGCATACAAATATATGTGGGATATTATAGTAATATAGTATATTATTGCTTTTCATGATAATAATAATTATAGTAGGTTGTATATATTGAAGATGTTTTATCCAAACCTATGGTTGGACTAGGCCTCCGAGTGGTGCAGTGGTAAACTGCTCGCCCTAACATCCGGAGATCGCTGGTTTGGTTTCCGGGTGAGGCTGTAACTTCTCGCAGCTGGAGGTCTAGAACTCTGCCGTTGCCGGTTCCCAAATGCCGGATGAAAAAGGAGAAGGGTTGGGTGTTGGACTAGCAACCCGCCCCGTAAGAACCCAACTGCTACGAAAACAACGAAAATTCTCTTCAATGGAGAACACTTGTTGCCCTATGCACCGATCAGTGCTGCAGGATTAAGGATAATTGGACTAAATGCAAGACTTTTCTAGTAATTGATTACATTTTGGTTTTGATTTGCAGTGCATATTTAAAAATTATTAATTGATAAAGCTTTTAATGAACAAAAATTATTACATATAATATTATTATAATATTAGAATTATTATAATATAATATATAAAACATTTCAAAAACACCACATTTAGACTTAAATCTATCAAAGGTATTGGATGTAGTATGCATTTTGTTTTTTTATACAACATATATTTAAGCAAATTTGGTAGTATTTAGCATTATAACAGAAGGTATTTTCATTAACTGCTATAGCTATACTGTCATGTTGTGTATTACTGTGTATTTATGTCATTGGCCTACAATATTATACATTTTCAAAGTAATGCATGCAGGTACTATAGTATTGTCTTTTTAATTATTGCATTGTTAAATATTATCTCAAGATGTTCAAAGGTGAACCCTGCCCTTAACCTTAACCTATTTTCACAGGGTTTAGTAATAACTGCTGATAGCTTTCACATGAGTTGCTATGAACAGTATATTAAAATCATATATGCAACATATGTACTGCAGCTCAGCCTATTAAAAACTACACACTTTCTGTACTTTAAAATAAAAAGCTACCACTGAAGGGTAAATGGAAGCACAGGAAAGGCAGTTGTGTATGCATATTGGTTCAGCAATACTGTTTGCTTTTGGATATGTTTGGATACTTTGGAAATGTGGATACTGAAGACTTATGGTTCTCCAAAGATATGCAAACAAACTTCAAGCACTAGGAACAGATGAGTCTTCTGCAGCTCTGCATTGTCTAAATGACCTGTGGTAGGTTCCATGTTCGACAGTAAGCAGGGCTGTTTGTGAGGCCCCTTTCCATCCTAATGCCTGAAGTTCTCCATGATCACTAGTTTATGCCGTGGCTATCCGGTGTGCAGCGACAGTGTTGTAATTTATGCGGTCTAAGTAAGCACTGCCCATTCCCAAATGGACAGAATTTGCACATTCCAGGGCTCCCATGAGAGAAATTCAGCGGCAAAGCGTCTCAAGACTCCCAGGTGGACTCGATAATTATATACTGGTTATACCCTCATATGGTTATGCTCTGCATATGGAAACATAGCAGATTATGGATGTTTATGCAAAAAGAGATTTAAGATGATTCAGTATACTTTACAGTGCTCAGAGAATGACGACTGAATGAAATATAATGCACCAGTTTGAAAATGGCATTTCCTAATATCAAAAGCTTGGCATAAGACTGAAGGATGTAATGGCAGAATAGGATGCAGGGTCAGGGGTTTAATCTGATAAACTGGCTATCAACCAATGTGTATGTGAACAAGATATGACATGTGACAAGAGACTAAGAGGAAATTGGGCCTGTTTGTGAGTTTTTGTCAAAACTGTGACAATAGTGTCATAGCAACGCAGTGATTTTAAAAGCCTCGTAATAGCCTGCTGTGAAATATCTCTAAAATTAGAGTGGCTATTTGGGTATGAATGATCTTGATTTTGATCTTGAGTAACAGCACAATTTACAATCAAATCACTTCTCCTCTTCTTCTTTAATAGAGGACAGAGGGCATTTCTAATGGAAGTTTGCTGTTTTCTTCTGGGAATCATATAACAGCCCTGACTCTGCATAGCAAGGCATGTTCCATCTGCTTTAGGTTCCTGAGAATAAATCAGCTCCTGTAGTGAAACTGCAGGGGATTGAAACAGAATTTGTGACATCTGGAATCAAGACTAGGGGTCCTGATCAACACTTTCTGCACTTTCTCAGCACTTTGTACATATCCTTCTGATTATTAAAGGCCTACTGTATGCTTACTGTGCTGTGCATACTACATATATTTAATGTGCATACAACATACATTAACACTGTATCTGCCCCAAATCATTATGCGTGAATATAATTGTGTATACAGTATACTTACTGCAAGGCAAATAGCTTGTACTGTATACTTGTACAAAATGTACATAGATGTGCAAGTGTGTGTGTGTTGCTCATGTGAGGTGTGGACAGCTGGCATTCTTTTGCCCATTCTACTGGAAACTATGCCAACCTGACCATCATGGCACCTGCCATCCATGGCAACCAGTCATGCCCGGTAGTCAAGCCACCAGTTGCCTGGACAACCTCAGCCCAAATCCCACCAAACAAAGGGGGCAATTATGATTGAGCGACACTGAAAAGGGAAACCAAAAAAGAATAAAAATAAAAGGATCAAAATCTCATCATCTGGCATAAAACATATACATGTTTAAATATAACATTTTGTTCTGGAGCTATCATGCTTATTTTATTCAGGAAAGTATAAAGTCTATGTGTTAAATGTCTATGTGTTAAATGTGCCAGCAACAAAAACAATGCATGGGACAAAGTATTTAATTGCTTGCTTTATAATTATTATCATTATCTCTATGCCAATTAAGAAAAGTGAATAACAATTCATAATATGTAATTAATTTGAAGTTTTCTGAGGGTGATTAATGCTTATCCATATGACTGTCTTCATATGAAATTGTTCAAAGTTGCACAATCTGTTCATGAGAGTCGTGTCACTATTTCTGTCATTTTTTTCTCCAATATAATTATTGTACTGCAGCATGAAGTCTTCTGTACTTAACATTTACGTTAATAATTTTTAACATGCAAGTAATATTTAACATGCACAATCTGTGTCACGTTACTCATATTTAGCAGTTATACACTAGATACAATTATTGGATTTTTAATACCATTTTACACATACTGGCAACCTATGCAGTATTTTGTGGTTTAAATTAAATGTGACTGATGTATGTTTTTGCAGTGTAAGTATTGGACTGGAAATGGCTGTGAAACAGAGAAACCCGTTCAAAAGCGGCCATCATTTTCTTGCCTGCATGAACACAGCGAGTACTTCATTAGCAGAGGAAATCATCCCCTCACCCACTCATCTCCAAATGTCAGAGAGGATGGAGGTTTGTGTGTATGTGTGTGTGCGCATGTGTATGTATGTATGCGTGTGTAAAGATGCCAGATGGATGGTGGCATGAGACACTATTTCATGTTTCACTGTGCCACACGCTGTGTGGAGGAGATGTGTGTGTGCGCCTATATGTGTGTGCGTGTGTGTCACGAGCGTCTGTGCACAGCGAGAGATTAATTCTGCTAAATTAATTGGGCTGAGATTGAAAATGAGAGAGCGAGCAGGTCGCAGCTGAGTGCGTGAGCCACCCGCCTCGCCCTGCGAGCGCAACACACACATGCTTATTTGCACGACACCCCTGTTTGTTTGCATGTGTGAGTGCATGCATACACACAGACACACACACACACTCATTGTTAGATGGAATGTATATATATGCACAAGCTGCTGCAGTCAGAATTGTATTCAAAGTCTTTCTCGTGCACGCGCAACACATACAGTACATGAGCACACATGCACACACACACACACACACACACACACACACACAAACCATGGTGTAAGGTGGGACAATGGGCTGCTTTTGAGAAGGAAGCCTGCTATAAATCTCTCCCATAGAGTAGAATGTAGCCTACACTGGGAGGAGAGAGAACATTGCAGCATGGCGAGTTGAAAAGAAATAGAAGAAGAAAAACATAATATACACTCAAGCTTTTGCTACATATTTACCTTTTTTGTGACCTTATGCAGTACTGTATTATTATTTTTATCATTATAGCCCAGATTGTACATCTAGTGCAATGCACAGAAGCTGAAGCCTAGCTGACAGAAAGAAAAGACAAACATATAAAGAAGAGAGACAGACAAAGAGTGAAGGAGATAGAAGCAGCTTCACCAGTCTGACTGCATGTATCTTTACAGAGCTCTGTTGCGCTTGAACGAGCAACTCAATTATCCCCGTTAATACTGCCTCAGTCTCGAACACCGATCCCATTACGCGAGAACACATCGCCTCAAGGCTACACACACACTGCTGTAGTGACAACAGGACATTGCCTACACACACTGATTCATAATGAAGTGAGAATTTTTATCAAGATGAAAATGAACCATTTTATATATCCGAGATTGTTAAATCTGTGCAAACTGAACACACAAACCCAATAAATGGTCCCAAGTTTTCAAAGATTCAGGTTTCTTAAAACACTGAGAAGTGTCAGAAGCATGGAGGGAAAAGGCTATAATAAACTATAATAAATAACTCTAAACATAAATATTTATGTCTATTATAAACCCTTTCTAAGACGGAATCCCTCTGTTTTAGAATCATTAATGGTTTTGCTAAAAGTCAGACAAACCAAAGAATCTTCATAGGCTGGATTATAGTTGTCCTTACCTACAGTACATGTATGCAAGATGGCTGCCACATGTATCCTGCAGTCATTTGTAGTGCTGCTTGTACACGGTCTCATAAATGAGCCGTGTGGTACAATACAGACATAAGTAGTGGAAACAGAGTAGACATTGTGGCTGCTATTGGCAAAACAGCTAGTGCTGTGTCTAAAATCACATATTGTGCAAGACACTTACTGACACTTGGTGCATTCTCTGTTTTATCTATTATGTTTAGTGTTTGACTGAAAAAAAAAAATCTCACTTAGTCTTTAAACATAACGAAAGGTCTAAGTTTTCTATTTGGGATGCAACTCAGCAATCATGACAGCAGCATAAACTCTTAACATTGCTGTGCATGAACTCGCTATGCTCTTATGACCCAGTTGGTTAGGGATATTTTGGCTCTCATATGCCATCAAGAGATTTCCATAAAGTAATCAGGTGAGTATATGAACAATAGCACTTGCATTGCTGTTCTGCACAGCATTCTGGAAAGTTGCATGTCAACCTGGTAGCCACATTTTTCCAGCATCACAGCAAGCTGTTATGCAAATATGTTTTATACATATTATATAACAAGTGGGTGCATGAGGGCGTAGTAAATAGTGCTGTCTCACAGCTCCAGGGCTCCCATTTCAATTCTGAGCTTGGGTTACTGCCTTGCAGCATCAGGCTCCCCATATCAAACCTAAGCTTAGGCTACTGCCTGAGCTCTTCTTGTGCATTTCCTCCATGCTATCCGGTTTCCTCCCACTTCCCATAAACAAGCTTGTTTGGTGTTCCTTGCTGGGCGTATTTCCACTTCACACCCACTGTTCCTCAGGTTCTGGATCTGTTGTGTCACTGACCTGATTTAAAAAAATATATATATGAATATGAAACAAATAAAGAATGGGAAACATTTATACATTAAACACAATGGTAGGTATGAATTATTCCCCTCTCATATCCTGTATCTGTTCTCATGTACTAAAATAAGGATAATATACAGTTCATGTCACTGTCAGCCATGCCTCTCCTTCTTTCAAGTTTATCCAAATATTCTCATATCTTCATCAGTTCTTCTCCATCTCAGTCTTTTTATACCTTTAATTGAAATACAGACTCTATGCATGTATGATGTAGCCTTCTGGCACAGACTTAAACAGAATCTAACATAAAGCCTGTGCGTGGAGACAGATTGATGCATCTCTCATCTCCAGCCTGACTACACATAGCTCATCCTCAAGTGAACTAAAGAGAGAGAGAGAGAGAGAGAGAGCAATCACTATCTGTGTGTTAGAGAATAAAAAGATAAAATATAAAGTACTGGTAAGTAAGTAAAATGTGGAATAAATTTTAGAGAATTGAAAAGAGAAAGACATTAAAACTGGTTTTGATTAATTTAAAATGATGGTTTAGAGTATTTCAATTTTCATTCATTCATTCATTCATTTTCTATACCGCTTAATCCTGTGTTCAGGGTCACGGGGGCCTGGAGCCTATCCCAGGAGACTTCGGGCACTAGGCGGGGTACACCCTGGACAGGGTGCCAATCCATCGCA
>JAOTQY010000023.1:17713325-17727244 GCA_026413445.1 Dolichallabes microphthalmus | reverse complement strand
ATAATAAAAATAATAATAAAAATAAGAATAAGAAGAAGAAGAAGAAGCAGACATGAGAGATGTGTTTTGTTAAAAGCTTAAAAAGCAACAACAACAAAAACATGTAATGTCCATAACCATGTCAAAGTCATGTTGCAATATTATAACAATTTAGCATTTTAGAATAATTCACTTTTTCAGGTTTATGTCTTTTCATGTCAAATCATCTTTCATCTGAATGACAATTAAAATCATTTAAAGTTATGAATTCTAAAAAGTTACGGACACTACATAAAAGGGCATGAAATTGTATTTAGCAAATGTGTTCCTTTTTATCTGAAAAATATAAATATGTATGCAGATTTCCAAAAATAAAGCATGGATCTGGAAATAAGAAGCGTTACGCATTCTAAAGAAATTTGTCGATAGGAAGACTTACTTTTTCACCTACTGTAGGTCTGACACTTTTTACCAGTTTTAGGCCTAGGCTTTTCCCCTGTCTATTGAAGTTATGAATAATACAAATAAAATAATAAGGACACACCCACATGCCTTTTCATGCTTCTGAGAAAGCAAAATGCCAGGGTGGATATTCATTCTGGCTGAAACACCCATAGGCTTGTGTCATGTTAAAAATCCTCATTTTTTTTTTCACAACTACAGTATACAGGTATCTATTTGTGTCTAGTTGTGCAATTTCACAAAGTTATCACTACATACGAAATGCATCGTGGGAAGTGCAGAGGTTATGTGACTGACTGTCTCGCTCAGTTCAGTGTGTTTCGTGGCCGTGTTGATATCAGACACGCCCGATTAGCAAACGGAAAGCAACACAAAGCAGGAATGCAGATTGTTTGCAGAGAAACATGTGATTACCATGTCATTAAGCCATTCATCTTCAGCAAGTGACAGTCTCTGTGACAGCATGAACACACTGGCATGTGAGTGGAGTGTGTTCTGTTCTTCAAGGTTGACGATGGATGTCTCGCCTTTGCTTTTGCTCCACACCTCTCTTCTTGACCTTGGAAGGCAATTAAATGCTCATTACAGTGTTATAAATACATTAGCACTACATTAGTCAGATAAAGTAGAGTAACACCCTCATAATACTCGTGTGCACATCCATACACAAACAGGCAATATGTAAGGAGCAATGGTAGGTTTATAATTATTATTATTATTATTATTATTACTATTATTATTATTATTATTATTATTATAGGAAAATTAGTTTGCAAAAAGAAATACTCTTGAATGGCAATTACTGATAATAATAATAATAATAATAATAATAATAATATTTGAAAAATTGACAATGCACCACCATTTCTCTTGTAAAAAATATACAGTAATCCTAGCTACTGATTTCAGTAATTAGTGTATTGTAACTACAAATATTTCTGATCCTTTTACATAAACGATGACATAATTGTTCATTGTTTCTTAACAGGACACCCATTTGTGTTATATGTGCTAGTCGTGCTCTTATCAAGATATAAAATAAATTGGTCATTAGCCATTTTATCTGTAGATTTCAGCTGTACTCTGTTTGCGAGCTGCTGAGAGATTAGATGGCCATTTCTTTTTTACTCTTGGCACTATGAGGCAGATGGTTCGTTTACAGTTGGTGGGAACAGAGGGACTCTCTAATGCCCATCGTGGGGGATGCATTGAACCAGCTTCCCTCAGTGAGTGATTTACTGGCTTAGATCTGAATTGCTTAACTCTAAAAGCTGGGAAGGCACTGGCTTTTTATTTCTTTGTGTCACATTATCCACTGTTGTTTGAAATTTTGTGAGTTGGAGCTGACCTTGAAGAAAGATAGAATTGGGACTGCTATGTGTGAAAAGACAGAGAATGACTGGGCAGCTTGTGCTGACTTGGCTTGGAATGGGTGGAATGCCAAATAACCCAGAAGCTGGCCAAATGCTGAAACTGTGTGTATTGAAAGAACAGACAGAAAGAGAATGTGTTTGTGCATATGTGTGAGTGAGTGTGTGTAGGTTTTGTGGTGGAGGAGTACAGGCTGATTGTTTCAATGAAGCAATTTGATTCAATTTTCCACTCAATAAAATTAGCCATCAGGACTGGGGCCGTT
The DNA here is from genome assembly GCA_026413445.1 of Dolichallabes microphthalmus. Classification (NCBI taxonomy): domain Eukaryota; kingdom Metazoa; phylum Chordata; class Actinopteri; order Siluriformes; family Clariidae; genus Dolichallabes; species Dolichallabes microphthalmus. Next base: position 17,725,167 of record JAOTQY010000023.1, on the reverse strand, counting down.
TGGCTGTCCGCACTCACTCATTTCCAGATTCCTCTCCTAATTGAACGAGTTTATGTACTTGTCTCTGGGAAATTGGAAAAATTCATCACCTGGAAAATGTTATATTTTTCTCCCTCCCGGCTGTGCACAGCTTGTCCCCCCTCAACCCCTCTCTCTTTCTTAACTTCATCAGTGATGAGCAGCTATGAAATTAATTTGTTAGTATATAACAGGAGGTGCTCTCCAGAATTGTGTGTGTGTGTGTGTGTGTGTGTGTGTGTGTGTGTGTGTTAAAAAGCTATTGGATACTATATTGCAGGTTAATCGCCATCAAAATGGTGGCCTTGACAGTACCATAATCGCAGGGAGCTTTTTTCCATTTAGAAATGTGTCTGGTGAATTAAAATCCAGCGTTTCTGGTTATTACAATGTTGATGCTATCAGCCATTAACATCCTAACAAACCATGAATTTTGGTTGATGTTCTGCATGTCTTTGGAGTATTCAGAGAAGTTGTGATATTTCTTGTTATGAATTATATTTAAATGTATTTAAGTGAAATTGTACATTTATTATTTTGCCAATTTCTTCACATTGTGTCTTTATTATTATGATTTATCCGACAAAACTATACAGAATATCTAGGAAAAGCTGCAAAACTTTTTTCTGCTTTAGTGAAGACCAGCAATAAAGTAAAAAAAAAAAAAAAAAAAAGATAATATATATACATTCTTTTTTAAATAACTCTATGAAAAAAAAAAAATGCCAGTTTACCAGTACTGATACTAAGGTATTATACTATTACTATATACTATTTTTTTCCTTTGCTGTTTATAACCATCCATAACTCTTCTTTATAGCATGTACTGTATTTGTACATTTATTGTACTACGCATTATTTGTATTGTGTATTTACTGTAGGTTTTGTACTTTGTGCAGTACTGTATTGTTGTGTTGCAACATGGTGTGGAAAAAACAACATTGTATTTCAATATATTTTTTATACTAAAGATGTTACTAGTCTGGTTTGAGTATTTCAGAAACTGATGATCTCCTGGCATTTTCATATACAATAATCTGTAGAGTTTACGTATAATTCTGATGTGGAAGACAAACAAATGCATAAACAAAATCATCTAGCGCATGGAAGTTCTATTACTGGAAACAGATATTTATGAGACAGGTCAGTGGAGAATAGTCAGTCTGATTTGAGCGGACAGTTAGGCCAAATAACCAATCTTTTCAATAGTGGTAGAAAGAAAAAAAAGTATCTCATGATGTCCAACACCTCAATCCATGAGAAGCCACTGTCATACCTCTTCCCAGTGATGGGAAATAGTGATGATACAGCATACAAAGACGTCCTATGCAATTTTATGTTTCCAGTTTTGTGGTAACAGAAGCACACATGAGTTTGATCGTCAGATGTCCATATAATTTTGACCGTATCATGTGTAATGTGACAACTGAGAATGTTTATTTTTTTTACATGAACACAAGCAAATATTTGATGTATCATTACTTCATTTGGGGGCTTTGTTAAATATGCACTTTTAACTTGACAGTTACACGTGACAACACATCTTACTTATACAAGTTACATTTGTATAAACTGCTGGTTTTTTTCCTTTCTTATGAAAGCACAATGCAGAAATTGTCCAGATTTTATTTTAGCTTATATAATTATAGAAATCCTAAGCAGTATTCATGTAACTCATCAAAAACAACATTGACTTTATAATATAAATATGTATTATAAGGAAATGTCTTCATGGAAAACCAGAACCATTGATATAAATGTAATTACCTTCACTGTATTATACACGTGTAGTTAATTACTTGAAGGTCAATATCCTGTTACAGCTGCCAAGATTCATTCCGTGTATTTACACAACCTAAAACCAAAGTCGATACTTATGAGTTGTGTTCCTGTAAGCCATCTTCTAACTGTACATTCATCAGCATTTGCATTTTAGCTATAGATTACTTTTAATATCACAGGGAATAGAAATTATATGAAGTGGGACCAATTTGTTCATTTGTTCAGTCGTTTTGAAAAAGGGGCTTAAAAGATGGACCATAATGATGAAACGGAAATGCAGTAGATATTAGAGCGATGGTCAAAGATGACAAATGTTGGTTAATAGTGACACTTTTGTCTTGGAAACATGGAAAAAGTAGATCGAAAACTCACTATAGATTGAAAAGAGAAAAAGAATGAGAGAGAAAGAGAGAGATGGAAGAGAAAATGTTGTGTGATGTGCCATCTGTGTGCAGGGTCCCTCTACTGTGCCCCATATGGTCTGGTGTGATGAGCTTATCTCTCTCTCTCTCTCTCTCTCTCTCTCACTCCCATACAAACATACACACACAGTAAACTAATTCAGTCAGGCACGCATATGCACAGACACGCCTGAAACTCAAAGACCTCATTTCAGAACTCAATGATCCCATCTGTGTTTTGTATATGATAGATATGATGTTGATTTATTGATTCCTGATTACTATAACAGCCTTGAAGTAATTAAATTACAAATCATGATTTGGTGGCCATGGTTTAGGCGATGACAGTTAGACCTTCTTTTGTCATTCCACATTAAAAATGCTGTGCAGTTTGGGTTTAAGAGGATGGCAGTACATCAATTAAAAGAAACTGCAAGAGACTGTGTAAAATTAGATTTGGTCACACACATACATACGCAGACGCATTGTGGTGGTGGTGACGGACAGGCACCTCGAGGTCTGCCAACATAAAATGAGCGCCATTAGCAACAGGGGCAGCAAAGCCTGTGCCACATTAAGTGATCCAGCCGAGCAGAAACTCGAATGAATATGACTGCCGCTCCTCACGGGAATGCCAAACACAGCAGCTACTAGTAATGACATCACCTGAAAAAGCCATACTAAACTACAAAGGCTTATTCTAATATCCGCATGAAAACACAACAAATTAACAACAATAGTATTATAACTAAGCAATTATCTCGGAAAGATTTTATGTATAGTCTATCATTTATGAAAATATAAACTAGGACGGATCAAACTTAGGGTATGATTAAATTCATATTTATCTATGTAAACAGGCTGAATATGTAAGATCATTAGTTTCAATTGATTCCCAACAATTAATTATTCAGAATTAGTTGTCTGTCTGAACATACCCAGACGGGGAGACGGCGAGACTGAGAGTGAGTGTGAGAATAAAAATGAGAGATGGGCACTGATTGAGCTGGTCTGTGGCTGAGGAGCCCCTTACAGATCGATAGAAGAGAGGAAGAGTCAAGGTTTTTGCTTATTCGCTTCCAGTAATAGTGAAGCACATTACTGGATGCGGTGGCTCCCACTTTATTGTAGTGTATGATAATACAAGCCTTGATGTTGTGAGCAAAACTGTACATGCATTGTACGTATGTGATCCACTGTGCACTTTCCATTAACAATACAAGAAAGTAGTTACAAAGAACATACACTTTGCTGTTTACTGTATTGGTTGTCATTGCAGCATTTTTTTTGTATTCAGATGCCACTTTTAGGCTCTTTGCTGTGACAAGCATGTGACTGCTTTTCTAGAGTTACTGTCATGATTCCTAATTTATACTATTTTATAAGTTATTGTGACTCTATTCAGTGAAAGGAACTGAAACTGATTATTATGTGTTTTGCAACTAGACGGCTAAGGTGCAAAGGTATATATTCAGAGTTGCGGGGGCCTGGAGCCTGTCCCAGGAGACTTCGGGCATGAGGCGGGCTACACCCTGGGCAGCGTGCCAATCCATCACAGGACACACACATAAACACACTCATTCACACATTAAGGACAGTTATATTGGGCCAATTAGCCTAATCTGCAGGTCTTCGGACTGTGGGAGGAAACCGGAATACGCAGAGGAAACCCACCAAGCACAGGGAGAACTTACAAACTCCATACACGCAGAGACGGTAATTGAACCTGGCCAGGAATTGAACCATACCTATAATTCATTAAAGCATAAAAACTTAAGGAATGAACCAGTAAGAAATCATCTATCATTATACTGATGACAGATGATCAGGCTGGTGATTAGTATACTGGTGATGCTGAATGCTGAGTGGTTGGAACAGATGAGAGGGGAAATAAGGATGCTGCTCTAGTTGTTACATAAACAACCAGTTTTCTAAATTGCATTATAGAAATTATTATTATTTTTTTTAATCTAAAGGATTAAATTATATTTAATTGAATGTAATGTAATTTAAAGTAATATGAAGAAATGAGGGGCTCAAGAACTTTTACACAGGACTGTTTATTTGTATAGCGCTTTAAACAAAGTGGTTTCACTTTACAGAAATATAAATTCTGGATAAAAATTTCAAAATGCAAGCTTTTTCAGTTCATTCCTACAAGAGTAACAAAAGGTCAAAAACTAAATCTCCAACCTCAAGTCTTTGCTGATAGATGATGCACTCACCATATTGTGGATGATTAAAAATGAAGGTTTTTTTTTTTTACAGGTAATTCAAAGATAAAAATATATACTTTGTAATAAAAAAAAATTTTAACTGCTGTATCCTTGGAAGAACATACAGTGAAGCAATGCAAATGTACTGTACATAGTAGCGTGAGTAAGCACTTGAACTGATTCTACGCATTGCAGTGTGGCTGCAATCTGACTCACTGTTTCACTGAGTTTATGGAGAGAGTTCCCAGAAGGAAGTTGATTCTTAACTTCCACTTTCTGGATTAAGTTCTAAAGTTATTCTTCTCATGGTCTGTGCACATATCTCCTGGCCTGTTCAACTGATTCGCAGGATACACAGGCGGATGGAAACGCTTAATTATTAATTGGCTTGTTGTGTTTGTGCCAAGAGGCAATAAATAACGCTCTCGTCTAATGAATAATGGGGTTGGTTAGTGGGCCCGGCTCAAGCACGGATCCCCACGGTGAGCCGTTAATGGTTTACAGTGTCTCCAGCGCTTGGAGCGAGCCAGTTTCTGGCCAGCCCATTAACCGAGCACTGGGAAGGCGGTGATTGGACCCACTCTGAGCCAACATGGCCAAGTCTTGTGGCTCCAGAGGACGTGCGTAGCCTTTGGGGTCAGCTATGAGCCATCGGAGGGGAACAAGAGGGTGTGCGGGTGGCTGCTCAAAAGTTTTATGCCATGGTTAGCAGTTAAGGCTAGTAATGGCAGTTCATGCAATGCCATAGGGTTTCAAGCTCTGTTAGTTTTGGCCTGATGTAAGATTTTCAAATGAGTTATCAGAAACACTTGCACTTGTTATGAGCACAGGCGATGTCAACCAATAGGTCAAAATTGTTAGGCATTTAAGTAGAAAATGAAGGAATATTAGTAGACAGATGCTCACTGATATACTCTATAATCTGGTTCTGCCAATGCTTGTTCATTCTTTTTCCAAACCCACACATGAACAAGAACGCAACCACCAAGATTTAGCTCACTCCTAAACGCATATACAACACATACATGAATCATGTATATACACATGTACATCCATATTACATACACACACCCGCCTTTCTTCATGTCACTTGATCTCCTCTAAGAGGCTCTAAGTGGCCATTAGTCAGTCAGAGTTAGAGAGAAACCCATTCTGAGATTAGATTGATTTCTCCCAAAACATCACAGAGATCCAGCAGGAAACCTCACAAATCAACACTGCCTTACCTCCTGCTGAAAGACATTTGCTGTCTGTAGGTATGTGTGGGTGTGCTAGAGAAAAAGGCTTTTCTCAGAAAGGTGATTTAAAAGGCTTTCTCAGATCTGCTTAAGACAGAAAATGTTTTCGAGAGTGTACTCAAGAATCAATCAGTGCTACAAATATAGTAATACATGGATATGTATCAGTGATATCTCCTGTGTGTCTGACAAATTGGACTCTCTCTCTCTCTCTCACTTTCTGTGTGTGTGTGTGTGTAAGAAAATATATAAGAACTTCGTAATTAAAAAATTAATAAAAATAAAAATAGAATAGTATAAAATCTAAATAACATGAAATCTCTCTCTCTTTCTCTCTCTCTCTTTCTCTCTCTCTCTAAATATCTCGATTTGTTCTGTTTGTTGATCTGTTTTGGCTCATTGTGGAGAACTGGGAGATAGAAGAATGCAGTCAAGTTGTTGAGTAGGAACCTTTTGCCTTCGTCAGTATGCACAGCATAGCCCAATAGATCTGTGGGGGGAAGAGGTAGAGTGTGACATGCATGGCTTCCCTGCTTTAATTTCCCTCTATTTGAGAACATTAGGCCTGACAAAGACAAGGAGGAGGGAGCTGTGACAACAAATAGAGACAGAAAAGGAGAGATGGAAAGAAGGAGTGTGAGTTAGGATAGAAGTAGATGGGTGTGGAGAAAGAGAGAGAGAGAGGGAGAGAGAGACTAGATAAATAAATGTTGATTGCACAACTTTGGGCTATTCACCTCAGAAACTCAGAGAATGCAACAGATTTAAAAAATTTTTTTTATTAATATTTATGAAATATTTCATTATTCTTTTGTACTTGCACCACATTTTCCTGGAAGGACAAATCCTCACATTCATGGTTTTTTTTTTATAGTACACAAAACAAGAAAGTAATAAATTCACAAAGTTACATAAATGGTGACTCTTACATCATGACCCATGCAGTTCTCTAAAACTCACAGCTCATTGTTGACCTTTTACAGTTTCAGCACAAATGCTCTCTATGTTGTCTGATTATGTTGGAATTGGTTACACAGCTCCAAAGTCCAAAATAACTAACAAATGCGGACCTCAGGCTGAGATCAGAGGCCTAACACTCGGTTGTTGCCACCCTCTCTGTGTGTTGGCCCGCCACAAGTCTTAGGGCTCGCTGAGTCAGAGGCATTCAAAATGTTCCCTTTTTCCCCATGAGAGCAGTGAAGATGGTCCAACAACTCAGGCTGTAGTATGTCCAAGCAGCCAGAACAAGCCTTTGAAGCAGTGAGGAAAAACAAGCAGCTTGTTCTGTGCATTCACACCCAACCATACACTCACAGCAAGAAAGACAGACCAGGACAAGGAGAGAAAACCATAGGACATTAGTGTGCTTTTATACTCTCCACACAGGTGAGTAAACAAATGTAGTGCTGAGCAGTGGTCCACTGAAGCAGACCACAGTCTATAGTCAAGTTTTGCATAAGGTACACACTGACACACAAACAGACCAGGGTCCTGTCAGAGTGGCTCTAAGTGCATTAGTGCCAAGTTTGTTTTGGGGGTGGGGGGAGGGGTTAGGGGGTAGTCTATCGTTTTGTGTGTGTGTTTTGAAAAAACTGGTCTGCAGTTGTCCTGTTTGACCCATACCATAATTTTTCGTCTCAGCTCTCTGATTTACTTAATGTCTTTTGAGGTAATGCACAAATTATTGTATTTTCAAATCACCCCTAGCCCTAAATCTAAAAACATATTTTGACATTATGACAAAGTAACATTTCTGAACACCCTTCAAACATATTCACTATTTACTTAATAAATATATTAAAATTTTTACAACTGTAAATATTTCTATTTTATTAGCACTCAGAAAGAGCAAAATAAATAATTGCCATGTGTATCCTGAATGTATGATAATTATTCTGCTTTTAATCCATTTTTTTTTTTTGTTGACAAATTCACTTGGTTTCATTAAAGTCATTCATATAAACTAGATAATGTATTCTTAAAATTTCATGAAACATAATGAACACATGCAAAACCATTCTATAGTACTCTTGTTATTCGGTGAAACTAGCTGGTTGACATGATAGATACATAATTAGAATGACCTCTCACCTATATGATGTCACTGCCTTGCTGGCCTTTATTACGAGTGATTTCATGAGGCCTTGTAGCCATGAGATGACTGCTTTGAAACTTTCCTTCTGTCCCTCTGAGGAACTCGACTCTACCGCTTCTGCTTTCATGGATCTCTTTTATGGTCTCTCTGATCTCAGTTTCCACCCCAGAGCTCCCAGCTTATGTAGTCTGAGGCTGTGTGTATTCCCTCTACAGGTTAGGTGCCTCATAGGGATGAGGGCAAAGTTCAGTTCTTTAGGTTGCAAACATTAAAAGAAGAGCTTAGGATTAGAACATATTAAAACTGAGACTTACATGAGTGTACCGTATATGAGTATACTATATTCTGCAAGAGTTTTTATTGCAAAAGAGATTAATGTAAGCACAGATCACTTAAGGTAGCAGGTTTGAAGGGGATAAACAAACAACCATGCAGACAAAGAAATAAAGACAGCAGAGAACAATGATGATTACAGTACATGGCGATAATGACTATCACTGCTATTACTCTTTAATTCAGATTTTCCCCCCATTTAGTTATTCATATTCATTTCAAGTATTTATGTCTACATAGAAACACAATAATCTACCAATAGATAGAAATAGAAATTTTAAGTTAAAAAAGTAGAAAATGTCTTTATGTATAGCAAATATAAATATAAAGTGGTCTTATATATTTTATCTCATAGTGAGAAATATTTAATAGATTTGCTTTATTCAGAGCTCTTCCCTAGCTAAGATACTGGTTTTTTTTGCAATTAAGATCCGCACTTATACTTATGATGTATTTATTACATGTATTGAATATATGATTTATGTTAATATTTGTATGTGAAAAGATTTTAACCAAAAACATTGATTAAGTTTTTTTATGTATCTGCTTTGATTGTTTTGAGCGTCAAAATTTTATGCCACAATATCTTAAAATCAACTTTGTTGTATTTAATTTTATATATAATTTTAATGTCTTTATTATGAGTTCTGAAATGTCAAATGTTAAAAACCAAAAACCTACAAGTATCAAAAGGGTATGAAATAATTTAGCATTAAAAGAAAGTAACAGGCATGCTGGAAAAACACTGGCTTAAAAGTCTAAGTAACATTTTTCCTTTCAACAAATGATGTTTTTTGGAAGACAATGCACTGAAAAGTAACAAAAGTAACTTTACTATTTTGCTTGGCCTTGTCTTTCCTCACTTTAACCATTTAAAGCTGCTCCTATTAGGACATACAAACTCTACCACCAACAAGGAGAAATGAGGGGAATTATACAGGAAATGAATGAAGACCCTCAGAGCTTTTTTGTTAAATCGTTTTGCATTTGTCTTTCAGCATAGCTTCATTGTGTGGCTCAGTGTGTAGCTTGTACTTCAGTGTTAGGCAGGGAGGCAGGGTCCATCGTCGTCTGCGGGAAGTGGACGTCCATCTATTAACACCTCATCCAGCCTTGGCCTCCGCTGCACCTAGTACCGTCTCCTCAGATCACGGGGGAAACCACCAATCATTCGTCATTGCAGTAAAGAGCCCATTATTAGCCATGACTATGCCTGTTGACCCCCCCCCCCCCCTTTAAAAACTGCAGTTCCACCTTCCCACTTTTAAAGGCATTCATCCAGCAGGACAAATGGTGGGAGGAAAGAAAGATGAGAGAGGGATAGCGGAAAAGAGATGGTGGCTGAGCACAAATGGGAGGATAAGAGGAAAGATTCAAATGCTAGTGAAATCTTTTGTCATGAGACTGTCAGTTCGAAGCTGCTGGTGAGAATGAGTTATGTGGCTTATGATTTAGGAAGTCGCAAGAAAGCTAGACTTCGAAAGCTTTTCAAATTTAGCTTTCAAATCCCTTTTGTAATTGAGGTTTTATTTGTATTTGTTACATAGTACCATTTATACAAATCCACAGTCAATCACTGGTCACTAATCATAAACCATGGAAAATGGTAATAGATGCTGATAATTGCTTGGTAATTGAGGCAAATAAGGATATAAATAGGCCAAGATTCATCACAGCCTCTGACACCCAGAAGTAAAAAAAAAATCCTCATCAGTAGAACTGACAACAAAGATGGTTGTACAAGGGAGGGGAACTGATTTCGTTTCCTTAGACGGACTGTAGGCGTGATGGTTGAAGGGGGAAACCAATCAAAGGAGTCCTGAAAAGAGCCCACCTTCTGTGTGGGTGGAGCATTTACAGTTCTTGAGAAGGAGTAGAACAGGAAACTCGGCAATCGACTGAACTGGGGATGAGGTGGTGGTGGTGGTTGTCTGGGGCATTATAGAGGCTGATAAATGAAAGCAGAGAGAAGAAAAGGGGGTGGTGGTGGGAGTCAAATCAAGGACATGTTCAGGTTTACTTGAACTCAGCTTAGGGTCGAGAGGAGGGCACACTTCGTTGATTCATGTGGTAGATTACAGATGATAAAAGGAGAGAGGAAGGGAGGTGAAGAGATGCAGACAGAAAACAGAAGGTGAACACAATGTGTGAAGGCAGTAAAAAGAAAAGAATAAATGAAGATAATAGCTATGATTAATAGACACCTTTGCGCTTAGTGTCTTTTTCTATTTATTTATTATAATTTTTTTTTTACAATTTTGCTCTTTTACCTTTACTGTTATTCCAGCTTTCACTAGTACAGTTTTAAATTGGTAAAAGACATTAATATGGTATATGAGTTCAGCAAACTAAATTCACCACACCCTGTTCATCTTCATTCTTTTTCATCCTTTGGCTTAGAAGCGAGTTAAAAGTAATGATGTCTCACATCTTGAAATACCGCTGTGTTCATTAGAAAAGTTTATCGAGTTTATTGAGTGTGTGCAATTTCACCGAGGCCCCTGTGGATATAGTAATCACTGCTGCAGTGCAGACTGACAAGAAGAACACAGCAAATATGACTCCAAACAATAAACTTGCGCTGAATTGAAAACACCAAGTCAGACGAACACAATAAAGAAGCTGTTTAAAATGTTTTGTGCCATGGCACAGGGGGTCAGATTTTTGCATCGCGCTCTGGGTAAATATGTGCCATAACTCACACAGGGTAGCAGCGCTGGTGTTTAAGCGTTCATGTGTATAATTATTTTCGAGTATGTCTCCATTTTCTCTGTTTCGCTTCAAATCAATTTTTATGGCAGCTGAGTTTTATGGCACTCATCAGGGTGGCTTAGAGACGGCCTGCTTCTGCTTCAGGGGAAACACACTGTCGAAATGAGAGTTATAAATATGAACGCTTTTCCTCTGCCTTCTGGCGGGATTTTGTGTGAATTTTATGTGTGTTCTGTGTGCATGGGTACGTGTGAGTGTGTGTGTGTGTGTGTGTATATGTGTGGTTGTGTATTATAGGTAAAGGAAGCTGATGTTTCCTCACACTGACCCTTGACCTGATCTTATCCATCCTTCCTTGGGTGACTCTTTTATCGTTATAGCAACCAGGGCTATAATACTACTTTTGCAAACTGTAAATTCTAAAAAACGGGCTATAAAACTTCTCTAGGTCAGTTATTCACTCCGATGAAAAAGATTATGACACATAAATGAATAAGAGAATTCAGGACTCTCTAAATAATTAAAGTGTACATATCATATCCACTGTAAGCCTGAGATTATAATTACAAAAGATATTTGCTAAAGAGGAATTTTTCCAGATTTAACAAACAAAAAATAATGAAAGTGATACTGATATCACTGAGAAATACTGAGAATTGTGGCAATGAATAGTAATGAAATTAAATGGCACTAAATTATTATTCCCATATTAATGAAAATCATTACAAATTTTTTTCAGTTACACCCAGTTATGACACCTTACATTTGACGTGAAATTGAATTTGTCACTTTTACTCACAAAAGCACATTGAGTGGAGTGGTATGCTTAGTATTTTTCTTGGAGTCCGCCTCTAGTGGCTGACATCTAGAGCAACCTACAAGCTGCTAACACTAAATGCACCTTCACCTTGTTCCTTCCTTATTTCATTAGCATTAATTTCATTTCGTTAGAAAATTTTTAATTCATTGTTTCAAAGTGCCATGTCACATGTTTATCTGTGTAATAAACATCCCCACGACCCTCACACTTTTAATAAATTATGTTTG
>JAOTQY010000023.1:17690630-17704436 GCA_026413445.1 Dolichallabes microphthalmus | reverse complement strand
GGCTTATAAGAAATTCTCACCCTTGATAATGTCATGGGGCACTGATGTATGAAAGCAGATCGCAACAGTGGCTAATGCAGCAAATAATGAAGAAATGCTTTGGTCTGTTGATGGAAAAAAATATAATTTTTTACATTTATTTAAATATTAACAATACTGAGATGGTGTAAGTTTTAAGAACGCTTTGTATGTAACTTGCATTCTATATATAAAAGAAGGTCTAGACTGTCAGAAAGCCAAATAATTTCTTATTTATAAGAAAACTTATATATAGAAATCAATGTAAATGATTTTCCCTGTTGGTTCCCACTGGTAATTATAATTTCTGCTTTATTAGATAAATACAGCATTATGACCAACAGCTTGGGTTTTCTGCCATTTATATATACAAGTCATTATTGTCATACAGTGAATTGTACCTAATTATATTTTGAAAAGTGCAGGTGTGTACTGATATTTTGTATGGCTGTGTGATGGAATGGGTGAGCAAGAGGTATGAGTACTACAACGTTGTATGTCGTAGTGTTCCACTGTTCCCTGAAAACCCATCTGTCCTGCCATGCTTCTCATCAAGAAGGTCATCCTAAGGTCACACAGAGCGTTCATGGCAAGGTCATGAGCACACAGTGGCACTTAGGATGCCTATGCAGCAAATATGTATAATCCCAATTGTGTACCTTAAATAAATCTTAGTGGTTCAATAAATTCTTTACATTTCTTTCTCTCATTAAATAAACATTCAGTAGCTTAAAACCCAATTTTAGTACATTGTTATGTTTTTGTTAAAACAATGTACTAAAATGGGGTTTTAAGCAACCCCATACTGTATTTACTGTATGTACTTTGTTTACATTTGAGCACAAATGCAACCCTTTCAGTCACCCTATCTCTGCTGTGGCTTTAGCTCCTCTCTCAGATGAAAAACATACCCAAACCAGCTACAATGTCCCCGGGTAACACTTAGACAAGGTGCATGTGTCGCGTTCAATACATACTCAATATTGTCCAAAAACTTGAACGCCACTGGCATCGTAGAGTGCCTCGGACTACAATTAGGTTGTCTGCAGGCTTGCTGCTTGGTCTGTCCATCAAACTGCTGCTGGGCTTCTATCTCGAAGGAGTTCAATTGATTTTAGGGAGCCCTGCAGGCCCGTGGTGCATTTTCATCAAAACTGCAAAATCAATGCTAAGCAGATTTAGACCCTCGTCACGAGTCATATTTCATCCATCGCCCTCGCTAATGCTGACGCGTCCACTGCGGCCATTATTACCCACCATTAGCATTACTGTCGCCGCCGTTACAAATTCAGCTGTTCCACCTCATTTACATTCACCACACAAGGGACTGTGTGAATGTGTGCATGTGTATGTGTAAGCTGGAGCGCTGCTAAGTTTGAATAAAGGAATATTGAAGCCCGCAGCAAACTGAGTGTTAGCAGAGCATTGATTATTTGCTGAAGCAAAACTGTAAAAACAGCTTTGAGTTTCATTCAAAACAATAGACCGATGATATTGTTAAATATATTTTTAGGTATATAACTACATTATAGTTCATGATGATGAAAATCTATTTTCTATTTCTAATCTATATTTCAACTGCTAGTATTTATAACTTTTTCTGATGTTATTATTTTATAAGATTATAAAATAGTGAATAGATTTTAATGAATAGAGGGAACAGAGAGGAATGCACATTTGCAGGCCATGTTGTCATTCCTACTCTTATTGAAGTGCAGGTAATATGAAGGTAAGTATGAAGTTTTGGCTCTTTTCATTTACATTTGACTGTGGAGGAAAGAAATGCACACTTCAGTCTGAGCTTGTTTTATTATAATTTGTTACTCTGCAGATCACCTGTATGCCTTTATTGCCTGAAATTCATTGCCTATACAGTACATGTCACACTGCCGGGCTAACTGTATGACTCTTCTCCTCTTACTCCCTCTATACAAAAGAAAGTGTTGATCAGGGTCATGACCCCAGGCTGAACTCTGGTCCCGGGTTAAAGCAGCAGGCTGAGTGCGAGCTGATCAGCAGAGGGCACTGCCTCTGGGCACTGGCACTTTTGCCATACTTGAGCTGTTTAGGCCATTAGGGACAAATGATTAGCTTGATGAAGCCTCCATGTGTTCTCCTCCCTCCCCTAACACATCTATATCCATTAGGAAATGCATATACACATGCACATGATTGGTTATGTATTTATATTATGGATAATGCAGTAGATATGCAATTAACATTCAGCATTTATATCAATGTATGCAATTATATGTGAATACTTGTACAGTTATTAACAAACAACATAAACACATACATTAACTTTTTTTGTTTTACTTTTCTTTCTGTACAATATGCTAAATTCAGTAAATGTGTTTAGCATTTTCAATGATGTAAAATGAACTGCAGGTTTCAGTGTTGAAATTATCTCAATTGTTATTAATTAATAAAATTATTTGATTATTACAGGAATAGGTTAATATCATACATTTGTAAACCAGTACAGTGTATGTAACAGATCTTTATTGGGGGTGTTGTACAGTAAAAACGGCTTCCCTGGGTGGCCTAGGAACTGCAGCATGTTAAAAAGCAGACACAGTCTACTCTAATGGAAACAGAAAACCAAATCAGTATACACTTGCACTTTAAATGAAGTGTCCCTGTAATTGAATTGAAGCATGAACACAATACCTAAGGATCACACTTCAGAGAAGTTGTGACAATAACCATCAGTTATCTCAAGACATGCCCAAAACAAAGCTTTCTGTAATTTCTAAATAAATAAGCCTCACATTTTTTTTTTAATCAAAAAGGGTCATACTCATGCTTTTTCATGCTATCTTATATACTATACAGTATATATGAATAAATTATATAAAATGTTCTGTTGATGTGTGCTTTACTGGAGAAAAGTTCATTGCAATAAAATGTTGATTTGGAGATAAAGAAGCGAGATAAACAAGTTGAGTGTGGTATGTTTGTGTGTGTCTGTCTGTCTGTCTGAGAGTCTGTTTGTCCATTTGTAAGAAAAAAGGAGCTTCTCATTGGACCTCTGGGACGAATGCTCTCTACATCGCACGACAGATTTACAGCACTCTATTCACGTCAGTAACTAAGAACACAATTGCTATCTTACTCACACTGCCTCACAGCTGTGCGCACACACACATACACACACACACAGAGTGTGCACAGAGCTGATGCTGAAACTATTCACTAGAAGTTAAACCACACACACACAAACTGTGCTTTTAACTCTCTTTGTATCACAGTGAATAATGGTAGGATATAACAGAAAAATTTTATCTTTTTAAAATGTACCCTTCTAAGGTAATTAAAAATTAATTTATTACAAGTAATTAAAAAGTATTTTTTCATTCAAATGTATATTGAAACAGAATGTTCCTCAGTTCAGATGTTTAACCAGTAGCAACATGCTTATGTACAATCACAAGTCCCAGATATATTTTTACCTTATATAAGAAAAAAAATTACTTTTGAGTATCAAATACTGAATCTGATATTAATAACCAGTCAATGTCTGTTCATAAGTACAACTGTGAAGTTAATGAGTTTTTACAAATCATCACAACAGAACATTTATTTATTTATTTATTTATTTATTAAAAATGGGTCTTTCCTGCTTTAATGATACAGACGTGTGCTCTTACATGCCTATCTAAATTTACATTGATCAGCTTTTTCAGAAACAAATGTAAATTACTGTAGATCCTCATATGTAAATTACTGTAGATCCTCATATTGTAATCTCAAGCAGAGGATAGTATGACTTCGTCTTGCTTGGTTTTGGTTTTGAGGTGATTAAGAAAAGTGCGCTCATGTTTAGCTAAAGCAGCTTTCCATCTGTTGCCTGGACAGTGTCACACCTTCACTCAGTCTATCACAGATTTCCACAGGCTCCCTGCTGAGCTCACTTCCAAGTAAACATGCAGCTAATCAAATAGTAAAGTAACCAGACTTAAAATGGCTGACCGTTTACAAGCTCAAAGACAACAACTCACCGTCAGGATGCAACTTCCCTCCCCCATGCATCCTACTAACCCTGTCGTAAAAATTCCTTTCTCTTTTTCGGCCTGTCCCGAGTTTCTTTCTATTTGTGTCACACATTCACAGATTGTTGTTGTCGTTTTACATAATGGCCAGTTGGTTCTATCAAAGTACAAGGAAACTTAAACTTTAAAAGCCTTCATAAATTGTTAAACAAAATGCTTGAAAGATGGTACACCTACATGCACTTCTCCTTTGCAATAACCAAATTATAGACTGTAAAAAAAAATTTTATCTTACATTTACATGGGAACACACACAAACACACAGACACACGCTCACAGCTAACTGCCAAAATATATTACTGAATCCTTACTGTCTGCTATTTGGCTAGTTCACAAAAGGCTAAAGTAATGAATGAACTCTCTTCGCTCCAGTGATATTTACAAGCATGGAAGATCATGTGATAATTCAAAATATTTCACCATAATAAATTTCTTTTTGCTCTTCTAAAAATAATTCAGCATCATTTATAAAACCTGTGATCTGCCATGAAGCAATAAGCTCCACAGTGAAAGAATTTATAGCTGTGCAATAATTTATAGGTGTGGGAGCGTTTATATGAACAGTTTCTTCTTGAATGCACGTTTTGAAAGGGTCTTTTGTGGAAAGCCCAGTGAACGTAGCAGTGTGTAACACGAAAGCAGTGCCTTTCCATGGTGAAATCAGCCTGGATGTAATTTGCACTGTACATGTGTGTGTGTGTGTGTGTGTGTGTGTGTGTGTGTGTGTGTGTGTGTGTGTGGAAACTCATTTGGCCAGCTCTCTGATGGAGTTGGTAGGCGAAATGACAACTGCAGAATGGCTTTGCAAGGGAATCTCTGGCATAATTAGCGTGCAAAGACCCAAACATTTAATCATACCAGGCTCCTCATGTTGTATCTGGGAAGCTCTCCTTCATGTGCCTATTTACACACACATGCTTTCGCTTTGCTCTGGACCTGCCGGATTGCACACCCAAAACTCATTGGGCTGGGCTTTTTGAAAACAGATTAAGCCTAGTCTTAGGATAAATGATGCTGTCAGTGGTGATTTTCCATTGAACAGTGGCCAGTACTAAATGATGACATTCTTTGTCTTACTTTAATCACTCTATCTCTCATTATTTCTTCCTTGGCTTCATTCTTTTTAGTCTTTTATATTCATTTCCCAAATGTGCCGTAACCACAAACATGTTCTACATGAAACTATGATCTGCACCCACACACGCACACACACACACACACACACACACACACACACACACACACACACTAGCAAGGTTATTTTTCCCATTAGGACCGAGCCATGTGAAGCTTGGCCAGCATACAGCCTATTTGGTATGGTGTATTGTATGTGTGCTGTTGTGAGAACGTTGTCATTGGCAGAATGCTGTGTTTGATTTGGCTTGGGACTAGGTCTGACTATGCTCAGCCAGTGGATAGGTAGGGAGTGTAACCTCCAGACCAGACCTGCTTTTCCTGTCTGCCACTGCAAGAGAGAAAAGGGAAGTGGGGGTCCTTTTTTAATGCTTAACATGCATGCATAGAGTATATACTGTATACTGTGTGAGGAAGACTGAAGAGGGCATGACAAGGAAAGAAGGTGCTGGGATGAGTTACAAGCGGAATAAGAATGAGAGACAGAGGTAAAATCAGGGCAGAAAGCATAAGCTCATTGTGTATTTTCTAACTTTAGATGACTTCAGCTCAAAATAATGTACATGACCAGTTAAACATTTGAAAATACCTTCTCAGGAAAAGGTTCATTAATATTGAGTACACACACAGAGTACAACTATGAGAATTTTATATTCTAATAATTATTTTATATTTTATGATTAGGTTTGGCAAACACTTGCCATTTTCTCAATGCCAGCTTAATGATAGAACTTCACTCAGGAGGACTTTTCTCACAGTTAAAATAATGGCTGAACTCACCGGTGCTTCTTTTATGTTCTAATCGAAAAATACTTGTCTAGGTAAACTTCTTCTGGGACAAAATTTACACAAAATCATTATTAAAGTACATTTTTGTTCAGAAATCAATAGACAAACTCTCTAATTAAATTCATAGGTTAAAATTGTCGTAGAAACAAGTTTAGGAAAATTAATAATTGTGACTGGTATATAAAGTGGCATATCTCTTTACGTGTACAGTAGTGCCATTATTTTAATACCCTTTCATCATTCAATCATTTTGATTCTTGGCTTTATGATACTCAATTACAGGTAAAAAAAAAAAACAAATAACGATATTGATCAAGTGAATGAGTAACAGCAAGATGCTGGGTGCACAGGTCTCTGTAAAGCAGCCAGTGGCCTCTTCCAGATGCACAGATGTTCACACAACCTTTCGCTCATTTTTGGTGGATAATTAAACCCCAATCACCACATTCTCAGGTGGAAATATGCCACTTGTGGAGAGAGAAATGTGGATACTCACAATTTGTGTTTAATGGCATGGTGACACTCTTTCCTTGTCATTTATCTAGTTTTAAAAAGGGAATTTTAAATCCAAGGCAGGTACTAATTATTATTCCATGACTGCACTCAAATATATCCCATGTGACACTGAATTGATTTGTTTGAAGAGTCGTAAAAAATCACACAAGAATGTATTTTTCACTTAGGTTTATTGACTGTAGCTGGTTCTTAAAGTAATACAGAAACACCAATCTTGGCAAAAATGCAAATTACATTCTGATCAGCCTCATAGGCACCATACATCCCTGCTGCGTGATATCTCAAGGGCACAAATATATGTGCTTATATTAAAAAGACACAGCTCTAATGCATTCTCAGTACCATCGAATTAGTCTCAGTAGAACATTGTTGCTCTCCACTGTACCATGCATAAAGCTAATCTGAGCTGAGAACGAGTTAAAGAATAACGTCAATCACTTACTTAAGATGATGCCAAGGCTAATAGAGGACGCAGTCCTGTGCTCTCATTGCACAATAGACAAAGATTTACTTGAAGTCTTAGTTACATTGTTCTATGACTCTGATTCAGGTAGGCAGGTAATGGCTGAATTCATCAAAGAGGAGAACTTATACACTATCCATTTTTGACTTACATATTCAAATATGAAGGAGAATAATACAAATCCTTGGCAGAGTTGTGCCACGTTCAGTTGACAAAAGCAGCTCATGTCTGATCAGAATATTGTAAAAGTTTACTGTCTTGCAGAGACCTTTTCAGTAACAGATAAAATGGGCTATGAAAAATTGTTATATCCAGGACAAATACATTGTACAACACTAAAAACACATAATCATAGTTACACTTAATGATTTATTAAAGACTTTTCATTACATTTTTATTATTTTGTGAATAAACAAAGCATAGTAAATATAATAAAAATTTATGGCCACATTAAACGTACTCCATAGCAATGATCACCAAAACCCAAAACAACAGTGGTCAAATTATTTTTTAATTATTCGTAAATTATTGACTAATAAATGAAAATTATACGTTTCCATTGTCCTAATGTTCTCCATAGTATACAGCAGTTTCGAAGAAAAAAAAAAAAAAAAGAACAGGAAAAAATGCATTTTTATTTCTCGTGCAATGGAGTGCTGAAAATCATCTAAACAATTAGCACTGGCACCTTACCGGCATTTAATCCAATCTATATCACGATACGTCTATGGTTTTAAATTCACAATCCACAGGCATGATAGGTTACAACTTACCCGACCAAGTTCACTTTCCTTTGTTAAAATAAGACCTCGGGGGGAAAACACGCAGGGAGTCGATTCGGTTCTTTCGATTTTGACGCATCTGTTTCAAAAATTGTGAAGCACGTGATTTTTAAGATATGTACTGTATGTGCGATTTTTTGGATGATGGAGAAAATAAATGGTTTGGTTAGAGCGTCCTGTCGCAGTTTCTCTCATGAAAGCTGTGCAAAGCGGAGGCGCTCGCGTAGACCATAACACAGGCACCCACACACACACACACACTGAAGTACAGTAGTGCACTTTCAGTGTTTTGACACTTTCTTTCTTTCTTTCTTTCTTTCTTAAAATGGAAAATCCTATCCTAATTTAATATCTCCAGTTGGATTTAGGGTGATAAGTCTTATTCACGGTGTTTAGACTACAGGCACTAAGGTGTTATTTATAAGACACAAGACAATATTCATATTTTATGCTTTTTTGTGTGTGTTTACTCTTGTTTAGCCATGCTCAATCAATTTCAACAAATATTAAGGTAAACATTAAGTTAATAAATCTAAATTTAAAATGTGAAAAAAACACCTCTGTGGTCAAGTACAAACATGAATGATTTTGTATAGGACTAGGTGGAGCAAACGGAGATTAATTTTAATGGGCTACGTCCGAAACCGCATAGCATAGTAAATAGTCAAAATAGTACGCTTTCTGTGTCTAATCCGGTAATATGTGGTTTTTGGACATAGCTTGATATTTGTGGAGCTGTTTTGGGTTATATTAAGTCTTAGATACCAGCTTTTATACACTTGTGTTTTAACGATAATAAATTTAATTTTGTATCAGTAACACATTTCAGCAGAATAGCTTTCTCTATGATTTACCCCATACACATTTAAGAAAAGTTTAAAAGAGAAAGGCACTGGACTTTTCTACACTCACTTCAGCTGAGTTTTTCATGATTGGACCATGTTTGTGTTAGTTAATTCCATTAGGCCAATATGTGGAATCAATATTTCCGTGTTCAATAAAATTAAGCGCATACAATATAAATAATGGGCCAAATGATATGCTTAATCGGCGAGTTTATTCCACTGCTAAGTGTTTTATATGGCACTAATTTGGGTTTATATCGACGTTGATTTAGGCTGGGCTAAACTTGCTTTCCAGAACCATAATCCTGTGTAGACCCAATAAACATGAAAATAGATGATTCATGAATGCTTGTGAATGCTAATGTCTGAAACGATTGTATTTTCATATATGCTAATCCGTCTCTGAAACAGAAGGATTATATAATTAATAAGATTTTTCCTTGAGTCTAGTACTGGACATGAGAGCGTAACAAGTAGGATGTATGCTTTTGACCACAAATCACAAATCATAGCTCGTCAGCATCTTACAAAGAGCATGCAGAAATAATCCCACATTTTCTCAATTCTGTCCTGATGAATGAATCTATAACACACCCAGATTGCAGGATACATGCAGGGCAAATGGATAAAATTGTATGCCATGTAATAAATAAGTACCAGTTAGGTTTTCTGTTTTAATATAGTGCTTTATAATTTTGTAAGAAAAACATTAATAGAAAACAATACATTGCCTGAAAGGTAAATGCTATAATGCTTTAAAATAATTTCAAATAAATAAGGACTAAATGACATAAAAGTCGCTAAAGAAGAATAGGTCATATTTTCTTTATTATTGTATTTATTAAACATTTATACAAGTTGTCTATTAATCACAAAAAAACCGTCTGATACGAATTATGAATAAACGTATGCATCCTTGAAGATTTTAAAAAGTTCACTCCATTTCTTGAAAATGCACATTATGTTTTAGTGCGTGTTATTTTTCCCCGTGTTTTTTTTGCATGTGAAGATGGTGAAATAAACAGCGGAATGCTTTATAAGTGATTATGTAATCACATAATGACATATAATACTCAAGGTCGTGATTATACGCGCACGTATTTTTGTGTATTTTTGAGTTGCAAAACGTTAAATATGCCTAGAGATTTATCAAAATTTAATTGAATTGTATAGATAAAATCCTCTCGGAAAAGATCCACAGATGGATCGAACTATTTTTACATTTTGGAGAGAAATTGTGGTGTAGATTGTAGATTGTAATCTCACAGCTCAGCCTCAATAGTCTAATGTAAAAAAAAAAAAAAAAGACTTATTTATACTTACGCCAATCATCAAAGAAGATACACGTGGCGAACGTCGGAAACTATAAATCTCCATCTTGTCTGGGTGATAATTATGGGACGTTAGCAAGAGGAATGCAGAAAGACCTGCTCCAGCTGATCAACTCGCATAAGAGATTCCTGCGGGTTCAGGCCAGGCTGAAATATTTATGGCCACACAATGACCTCAGTGTATTCTAGTTGCGCATCTCGATTTCCCTAACAAATGCTAAAACTAAATGTACAAATTTATCTGTTTACGAATTGATATATTTTGTTATGTACACATTGTTATGTAGGTAATTAATGTTAGTAAACGCATCTCAATACTGCAAGAAAAGCAGGTTAAAAGATTTCCAAAAACAAACAGCAGGTGGCGCAAAGCAGCTCAGAACGCGTCTGTTTTCATGACTGAGATTTTACCCTGTCGACATGCAGAAGAATAAAAATTAATCAAGGGCGAACATTATGGAGAAAACTTGAAGATTTGTGTGCTAGACCCATTTAGGGTGAAGTAATTAGCATTTTTTGGCCAGGTTAAACTCAAGGACGAGCAAAAAAAAGAAGTATGTAAAAGTATTTTATACATAATTATAATTTGATAAAAATACATTTCTGTATACAATTACGAAATTATCATTATTATGTATGTCTATAAGGAAATTAATGCTGGCTTCGAAAGTCCTTAAGCGAAATCTGAATAATGTTTTTTATAGATTTTTATACCCAGTGATGAACAATATCACTCATAGCGTCATGAGAGTACGTGTTATTATATATTGTTCGGTTTTATGATTGATACATCAATTTGTTCATGCTTTGCATTATTATTGTATCATTTCGTTAATAACGGAAGAAAACCGACAACCTCCATGTTCGCTTCTTTTACCCTTCTATTCTTAAAATATCCTTTCCTATTTTATATTAAATAGGAATTAAACATTAAACAATTTATGCATATTAAAATTACAGAGGTTATATTAAAAGTCAATAGGCTACAGATGGGGGCTGCATTTGAAAACTAGACTTGTTAATTTTTGTCACTTTTTTTGTCATTATGTTTTAGTTTTTGTCCAAACTAAACTTATTTTTAGATACTTCCTTTCCGTACAACACCGTCAGCAAATTTAGTTTATGACATATTATAGATGAATATATAAATATAATATATAAATAGGCATTTCACTAACCAAATCTTCTGAACCACAAATCATTCTAAAAGTATATCGTTATTATATGCATTCTTTACGGGCATGTATGAGCTCAAAAATGTTTGTGGAATTTAAGACAATTGTGAATAATTGTGACATACACTTCACGATTTAAGGTAAAAAGTCTTTAGAGTTCTCGAAGTAAAAAAATTATATATTTTGGCCAAACAATTCGAAAAAACATTCCTTTATATGAAATAACAAAAGTCTCATTTTACAGTCTACTTATTGTTTCGGATTTTTGAAGAAAGAAAAAAAAGAAAACATTTAGCCTATGTAAAGTATTTCTTTCTGCAAATGTAATAGTGTATATTGTTTTATAGAAATAAATGTTCAATGTGTCATATTATAAATGTATACCTATAGAAGTACATTTCATTAAAGCCGCGTGCATAACTGATGATATAGCGGAAGTATCTGTGTGTGTGTGTGTGTGTGTGAGTGAGTGAGGCGGGGGTAACAAAACATAATTTTGTTACCCAGGTAACAAATCAGAACTTGCGGAAAAGAAGAACATGCAGATGCGCGCTCTCTCTCTCTCTCTCTCTCTCTCTTTCTCACACACGCACACAAACGCGCTCGCGCACGCACGCACAACTTTCATACTCTGGTGTATAATTCTTGTCCTATATCTGAATAACAATTTACAAGTGATTTTGAGCTTACATTTATACAACAACAGCTTTTATTTATTCAGCACTCAAAGATGCCTTATTGTGATAGCTACTAGAAAAAGGGGGGGGGGGGCGGGGGGTGTAATTGGGAAGATCTGAGTGAAGTATGTGATAGTTGGTTTATATCCGTTTCAGAGGGCTGAATCCAGCACTATTTGGGGATTTTCTTTTTAAACCTGGTAATGACCTGGAGAGATATGTCACTTGTCACTGCGCAGGGAAAACACCAAACTGCCCCTGGATGAAACAGTCTCAAATTGAGGAAGGGTATTTATACTATATCGTCTATGACGAGTTCCTGTAACATTCCTAACATCTACTGTTTGTTTGTGTTTGGACTTTTGTGTGTACTCTTTCAGACAGTTGCTATTACTGGTGTGTAAGCCCTGAGGACGAGTTGGAGAACATGTTCGTTCAAGACGCAGGCTCCTGTGTGTCTGGTTTAGGAACTGGTTATAAGACGGTTATTTTTGTGCTTGTGTGTAGGATTTGTCTCCTGGATATGTTGATACACACAGGCTGTGTGAAATGAAACCAATTTTCTACATGTGTTTAGAACCTCATGTTGTGGCCCAGCCATTTACACTCAAAGCTATGCTTCTTTTACATAACCTGCAAATTCACAAACAAAACTGTACCATAATTCTGTTTTAATGTTATGAAACTTGAAAAACTTCAGGCTTGTTTAACCCAGGTCTCTCTTTCTCTATTCATTATTCTGAAAGACCACCTGCAGGCATGTGTGTTTATAAGGGGTTGGAAAGTTAGCCGGTTAATAGTAGCAAACATAACACAGTTGTGAGTGATAGACTACTGGCAAACACACAACACTGAGACAGATCAATTAGTGCTGAGGAAACAGGGGGCAGTAAATATTATTTGCATGCTTAAAGGTGAAGCTTTAAACACGCAAATTCAGTTTTTCAGCTTCATGTTCTTTTCCTCATAGTCTTTCCATTTCTTCTCTCTTTTACTTTTCCTTTTGACCCCCTTCCATTTTCCTACCATCATTTTCCCTGCTTTTGCAATTCCAGCTTTCTCCATATAATCTCCTAAGCCTTATATTTATATAAAATTCTTCACAAATCCTTTTTAGTTCTCGCTTCCTGCTCATGTTAAGACAAGCGATCAGTATTGTTTATTATATATGTAATAGACTTTTTCCTGATTTGTAAGATTAGAAGATATCTAGTCTAAATGCAGCTCTTTTTGTATTCACAGTCCCCTTTGCATTTTATGGAGTGATATCAACACGGCAAACAGTCATTTGCATGTTTTAGCATTATACTGATGGGCGAAATTGTAGGATTGTTTTTGAAATAAACTAATACCTCTCTCTGTAGGTTCTGCAGATATACGCATGACTTGGCATGGCACACTCTTGTCATTCCAGCCAGAAGGGAAACGAGAAAAGAGGGACAGAGGAAGAAAGAGTGAATGAAGACAACAAACATCTTTTGGGTCAAAGGTCGGCTCATTTTTTGGCGATAGTGCTGTGAGGTCATATTAAGGGTGGTTTCACGGGTATAAGGGACAGTGAGAGCCTTCTTCTGTGTGGCATGCTGAGAGATCCAAGGTATCTTTGTACATTCATCCCAGATTGCGATGTCCTACTTGTCTATTCATTTATGTGAAGGCGCGTCCATTTTGCGTGTGTTTTTGTGGTTGAGTAGAATGTGATATTTGTCACAAACTAGGGTTAAGTTCCTGTTTTATAACTATATATATATATATAATGGGAAGGCCTGTCAAACGGAAATGGTCTTCTAGTGAAGAGGAATGTTAGGATAGCAGAGTGAGAGCAGGGTTTTTTTGTGTGTGTGTGTGTGTGTGTGTGTGTGTGTGTGTGTGTGTGTGTGTGTGTGTGTGTGTGTGTGTTGTATTTGACCGCGTTCTGACCTCCTCTGGGTGCCCCCTTACCTCCCCTTCACCCTATCCTCCCATCCTTCACCTCTGTTGCCTTCTCTTCATTCCTCCTTCCACAACAGACTGATGGGCAGAGG
>JAOTQY010000023.1:17643051-17656103 GCA_026413445.1 Dolichallabes microphthalmus | reverse complement strand
GTCACAGGTGATGCTGAACAATGACTTACATTTACATTTAGGCATTTGGCAGACGCTCTTATCCAGAACGACTTACATAAAGTGCTTTAAAGTTGACTTGATATAATTATACCTAGTTGTCCTGAGATTTAACATGGTTACCAATAATAGGCATTCTCTGTCAATGCTCATAAGGAATCCCTCAATGTTTTTTTTTATTAGGGGACAGAAGCTGATCAGCCATGTTGTAGTTCGGGTGAAGAGGCAAGGTCACAGGAGGTGAATCTGAATGTTGATTATACTTTATATAACATATAATATGTGTGTGTATTATACATGTTGATTATACTTATATTTAGCATTATGAGAAGTGATAGGCTGAGGATGTAATCATTCATTAGTGTTTTTGGCAAAAGTTTTGAACTGATATGTCTCACTTTTTTGTCACGTTATTTCATCAGGTGGCAATCCTGTCAGGTACTAGTGCAGTCAGAGGGGAAGAGTTAGGGTCAAAGGTGAGGTCTATTAAAGGCACTGTTCACCCCTCAAAAAAAACTTGGTGGGTGGGGCAGGGGATACGCCCTTGATTCACACCATCATACATTTGTTTTCTCTATTGTCACACACTGCTTTTCCAACAGGTGTTTTTACATCTGTCTGTTGGGTATCAAGATTAAATTTTGGTAAAATAAACTTGCTGGTTTCTGACCAGGTTTTAAGCAATATATGTGCCCCCTAATAATAAATCAATTAATAGACAGTGAAAT
This sequence comes from Dolichallabes microphthalmus, assembly GCA_026413445.1. Classification (NCBI taxonomy): domain Eukaryota; kingdom Metazoa; phylum Chordata; class Actinopteri; order Siluriformes; family Clariidae; genus Dolichallabes; species Dolichallabes microphthalmus. The sequence goes on along the minus strand of JAOTQY010000023.1, from coordinate 17,655,357 downwards.
GATAGATAGATAGATAGATAGATAGATAGATATAGTAGATAGATAGATAGATAGAAATGAGCAAGTGATTGCATATAATAAACAATAATTAAATACTTAACCATTCCTACCTCAGTAAAACAAATTATCTCATGCTTTATCTTGTTTATTTATATAATTACCACAGCGACAGTGTTCCTAGCTCTGAAGACACTCAGTCTTTCAGCATTGCATGTCAGAAACCTATATCATGTTCTAGCTACGTTTACTTAGATTATCTTCTAATAAAGCTTAATTGAGGGTTCAGATCTCAGCAGAACTCGAGTAATGTGCTCTCCTCTGACATGCGATCCCTGAGCCATGAGAGCAGAGTGGGCATGTGAATGATAAGTGTAGGGGTTACTGCTGTAGCACCAGCCTCCAACAAATTTTAGCATGTAAAATATTTTATATTTTTGAAGCTCAGTCAGTTTGTTGTATTCATGGTTTTATTTATTGTCAGCCCATTGTTGATTTTCAGAATATCTTTAATAGCATTTATTTGTTATTATTTATTTATTAGTGTACATTGTACATGTTACATATTTATCCAAGATGAAAATACAAAAAATTTAAAAATGCCTACTGATTTATTTGAACAATGGAAAGTGTTGCTTTAATATGTACCGAAGGAAAGGGAAGATTGTGCTTCTTATTTCCTGAGCCACTAGAGAGAGCTCTACCAAAATGGAATTCTCTCTCTCTCTCTCTCCCCCTCTCTCTCTGTGTACATACTCCAAAGACAGGGTGTGGGAAAGTTACCTGAAACACTCACTGGATCAGTCATGTCACAAATAGATCCAGGTGTGTGTCTCAGTATATGCATAAGTGAAATGAGAGGGACAGTTTGACAGCTTGATGGCTTGAGGCTCAGGAGAAAGGAGAGCTGACTTCACTTCTAAAACTGCGAGCAGAAACCAAATCTTCTCCTCTATAGATGGATAGGGCTGAGATCCTTTAATGATACACAAAACAGGGTGCAAGGATTGCTCATAGGCCTACCATCTGGCAGACCACATGGCTAGCAATTTGGACCATTTAAACAAATTACATGCAGCAACTTTTAATATGATCTGATAAATTGAGACCTCATTTAAACCACCAGCTTTATTTATATTGCGACAAGGTTGAATCTGTAGTCTGTTCATCTATTTTTTGTGAATTAAACATTATAAAACAATGGGACATTTTGCAGATTTTATTGCTAATTGCTGAATAAGCCACATTCTTCTCATTCTTCTATAACTCTAGGTGGCTATACAATTTCGTATTTTTGTGCTGACATATGCAGCTTGTACCCACCCACTCTTGTCTGACTTCAAAGTGTAGAGAGAAGACTATTTAGAAACACAAAAAACATTTTTGTGAGGGAATATTTTATATATGTGTGTTTCTGTGTGTGCAACTTGTAATATTCACAATATATCCAGAATAGATCCATTGCTGTAAACCCCTTTCAAAGGGGGACAAAAGGACCTTCAAAATGGTTGAGGCTGCTCTTACTTTAGATGGCCGCTAGGGGCAGTAGATCATCAAATTCTTGATTTTGGAAGTCAGTTTAACCAACATAGAAATGATTTCTGAATCTGCAGATGAAATAAGACAGAAAAGTGACTTTGCTCCAGCAAAACAGTAGAGTTTTATAAACACGAAGTCTAATACATGGATTTCTTGACCTCTGTTGACCAGGATCGGATCAGCTGCTTTCTAGTTTTTGTGCTGTTGACATTTGTGAGGTCCATGAAAGGATTTGAGCTCCAACTGCAACTGACAGCAGCTTGTGGGAGCTATTTTCCCCTGTCAGAGTCAACACTGATTCCTATGTGTTTTTCTTCCTACTAAAAAAAAACTGCTCAAGCACAAAATGAGAGAATAACTGTGTGTGAGGTGTGAATAAAAAAGCGATTTACTTCCCTAAATAGATTTTTCACAATTTATCTAATGTTAGTGCTCATATAACCCCACATTTTCTCATTTCATTTTATGTTGTTTGTTATATGCACAATTTTTTTTTTTATTGCAAGGTGTAGCAGCATGTTAGACAACTTGTGCTAGACAATATTCATCAAAAGCTTCAGATGAGGGTTTTCAGCATGCTCGTTTACATCTCCAGGCCGTATTTTTTACCCCCACTCAGCCATGTTGTAAACAGCATTAACTGTGCAATTAAAATTAATCGTTGGAATAAACGAGCCTTCCGTCTTGAGCCTGAGCATGATGAGCTGGCCCAGTCTCTCTCTTTGGCTACTATTTCAATGACACCATTCAGCATTTTGGCCAGTGGGAGCACATGGCGTGTTTTTAAAACAAACAGGCTCATTTCTGGGAGGTGAAACTTCGCTTCCAATCCATAAACCTCAATCCCAGGCATTTATGAACGTATGTAGAAATGAGCGGGGAATGTAGGGAGGGTGGGAATGAAGCAAGGAATGAAGTGGGAGAGAAAGACAAGGCTGACTGTTATGATGAATACTTCGCTTTATCATTGGTTTCTTCTTTGCTTTCTTTTTTAAACTTGTTTGTTGGTATTTTATGCAATGATCGAGAACATGTTGAAAGGAAGAAAGCATGCGGAAGCTGAAACAAGGACAATGACATCCTTTCATAGGCCTCTCACTGCAAAGCCAGGTTTGAAGTTTGGTTTATATTCAGCTCAGTGTGATTTAAGAGGCATCTATCACAGCCAAGACACTCCTTTTTAGATTTACTTTTATGTTCGCTGACAGTCATATATACAGAGCAGATACACTCTCTCCTTTCTCCTGAATTTGAGCCATGTGTCTTATTTAAATAGAAAATTAACCACTTCATAGAGGTAATTAACTGCAGTTTCTTTTAAGCTGGAGGATTTGGTGTAAGCAACACCAAAGTCATTATGGTATGACTTCTTTTATGACCTTGCTGTAGATTGTAACACTTCATGCGGACCAAATTTATGCATAGACACTCCTGGCCATTGTGTTAACTGTTTACCTGGGAACGGTCAAACCTCTGTCCTCTCCTTTGTTGGTGTACTTGCTTTTGTTCTCATTTGTGGCCATGCACCTGTGTGTGTGTGTGTTCCCATGTGCAAATGTGGATGCTTCCTTTACTTGGGAGTATGTGCACACCTGTGTGCAATGCACTTAAAATTTGTGTGTGTTGATTTTTCTAAGATTGTGTGTGTTTTGTATGTTTGCTCAGTAGGATCCACACAGAGGATGGAGAGAGAGAGAAAGAGGAAAGCAAATAAGGGAGTGACACTGAGTGGAGAGCAGTAGGGCTATTCAAACTTCTCCATTCTGCACAGTTCCAGAGCTCTGAGTCATCAGTCTACTCACCCACTCACACACATGCATACACACACACACACACACACACACATATGTAAGTGAATATCAATATACCCACACCTTCATACAGTAACACATCATACAATAACGCTACACAAGCATTGCAGATGTCATTTCCTTTACTTTAATTTGGAGTCATGCATGGTGACCTATCATGTGATGTAATACTGTACTTCTAATTACAGCCAGGATTACACACACACACACACACACACACACACACACACACACACAATCTCGTGCATGTTCTGCAAACAACTTCCACAAGCAAAATATTAATGTTCCGTGATGAAAAATCAATAAACTCTGATTTCCATGAGCGCTGAGATGCAGATCAAACATACAAACTTTGCACACACAAAACTTGTATGGCGAATATGTGTTTGCATGAATATAATAGACATACTGACATATCCAACTTATGTGTGTTTATTTACATAAGTGCTGAAAAAGCACGTGAAAACAAAAGAAAAATATTTAATCCATTAAAAAGTATCAATAAAGATGTCATTACATTGCTAACTGGAGTACTGCTACAGGCCATTTATCAGGCAGAACGCTTTTACTGTGGTCTGAAGAACTTGAAATTCTTGTAGCAGGCCAGTGGGGGGCAGTGCAGTAAACAAGTCTTTTAACTGATTTGATTTAACACTTTCATTGCCTTCATTAAGGAAAACCTTTTTTAACTGGAACAGGTCAAGCTTGTACCTCATTTATTTAATAGAATTGAAAAACAAAATAACAAAAATTTACATTTTTTATTTGATGAAAAATAACTGTCACTGTGTCCAAGTGTGATTCATATGCTGCATTAATATTTAATGTTGGATTACTTTTTTTTTCTTAATAGTGGGGAGGGGGGGTCCAAATTTAATTGCAATTTAAAAGAAAATAAAAGATATAATAATCTTAAAAATACGCCTGTCTCACAAACTGAGGCCTTATTGGAGTATTATAAGACATCATAGATGTGCCAGAGAAGCACAGAGATAAAAAGGGAAAGTGAGAGCAAGGTCAGAAAAAACTCACTAGTTAATCTAGACTTAATCCTCAGTCTTAAACAATCAAGAATCAGTTCACAGCTGTTACAACATGTTATCTTAAGTGTTCTACAACAAAACAAAGCTCAAAGGATTAACTTGCTCATTTACACTGATAAGGCATCGTTCTGGGCATCACTTGCACTCTAACCCAAACTCTCAAGACCTGTTTTGCCTCTTCAGCTCATTTTTATTTGCAGTGAGTGAAAATATGTCTGTGTGATATAACTTCATCTTTATTATTCCTGAGTGCTTTCATCATTTACGTTGCTGGAACCCTGTTTTGCCTTGTCATTCAGTGTAAAAGACATCATTCAACTTATTATTTTTTTTATCCCTTAAATTAGAGTGATTTTTTAGTGGACTAAAGTAATGGCTGTCATTAATTAAGAGCTTTAGGTTCAGCTCCTTTTAATCTTAAATAGGGCGATGTGCCAGGGGACAGAAGGGCACACTGAATTCTAATGGTGTTTTGGGGTCTTTGAACAGCAGCCTGGCAGAGGTGAGATAAGTGTGTGTGTGCGCGTGCGTGCGTGTGTGTGTGCATGTGCGTGTGTGTGTGTTTTACTACTTATGATGCATGTCTACTCTCACTGGTAATTCACAGTGAAGTGTAAAGCTGGTCAGTGCAATTATCTAATTCAGGCTGGATGTTGGATAAATGTTACAATAGGGCTGCTATATAAAAAAAGATGTAACTCGATAATGGCCTTTGTATTCTTTATGAAAACAAAACCTTTTCTGACTAAATTTGTTCCCTTCTCACATTCTGAAAGCCCCCAAATGCTAGCAAATGGAACAATTTATTGCATTAAGCATGTTCAAAACACTAGTGCACCTGCAGAATTATATGTCATGCATAAAGTATTTACAGAAAAAAACATTAATAGCATACTGAGTGTTTATTATTTATATGTCAGCACTGGGACTGCAAAACTATGTGCAGAATCCTACTTACTCAATTTTCTTTTCTATTTTCTGTCTCTAAATCAAGCATTTAAAACAAACAGCATTAGAGATATCATCAGTATTTTTATTCATACTCTTTTATAGCTGGTGATTGACTGAGATATTAATACTGGTCTTTCTGCATAAACAACTGTCTATAAATTCCCAAAGTTGCCAATCATCTCAGGCAAAGCAGTGAACTCCAAAATAAAGATGCAGGATTATAGTTTAAAGTAAAATGCTCAACAAAATGAACAAATATGAGAATGCATTCCCATATGCTTTGAAGTTCTTCTATTATCACTACTGTACATTACATTGGTAAGGTACATTAGGTTTTTAACTTTGGTACTTTGGAGAGCTGCTTGTTTTTTGTTTTTAAATACAGTTGGTTCTACATTGTTACTTAGGATTGCTGTTCTGCAGTAAAGGTCCTGCCCCCCAAAAAATTACCAACGGTAATTTGACTTATGGCACTCAAAGTTAGTCAACTAGTTACCAGTGTATGAATCTATCCAATAATGAAAATTTCAACGCACTTTTATAAGTCGCTCTGAAAAACCGTCTGCCAAACGCCAAAATATAAATGTAAATGTGTGTGTGTATAATAACTAAAGACAGTCAGACATCCCACTTTGTACCAGAAATATCATTAAAGGTAATCCATGGTCAAATGTGTACAGTGTAACTAAATTAGTGAATGTTTGTTTAAAGTATCAGGTAAACACAAGCTCTCTAAATATTAGCTTGTTGTATGTAGAATGTAAAGCTAATTGTCAGCTGTGCATGTTCAGTGCAATCTTATAAAATCACTTGTTAGGTTTAAGCATGTTAGATTTTTTACCTAACAAAGCCATAAATAAATTAGTCATAACCTGAGACAGGACTATATAATTTTAAGCCACCAGAAAGAATTTTATTATCTTGTTGAACACCGAGTAAGACCTAGCATTAAGCTTGGATACTACAGCCAGTTTCATGATTTAGGATCACTTCAGTAAACCTAATAGCTATGAATGAAATGGAGGTAAAACTTGCCTTGGACCAAATGTTTATAGCAATATGCAGTAAATCTGTCTTTTGGCTTGGAGGACATCCAGGCCCATGCCTGTGTTTGGAGTATATTGTGGTAGACTAATCAGTATTCGTATTATATCAGTATCTCAGGAGCAATTTTTCTCTTAACGGGTAAATCAAAGATCAAAAGGTGGCTATTTATAAGCAGTTTTGTTAGAGTATTATCAGCAAAAGGATAACATTTGGTCCTGGCACTGGATGAAGTTTGCAGTATGCACTGCATGAAGCGTGATGAACTGTGCATAATGACCTGCAGGGACAGTGTGGAACAGCCAGACGAAATAGAAACAGCACGTTTGGGACTGCGTTGGAGCTTACGGCTGACCGCAGATCAGATTCGCCTGTTTCACTTAAGGTTTTCGTTGCTGTAGTCGCTGGCCTAAGGCTGTTTTGATATCTGTGGTTAGTGGGCATGACTGTGACTGGAACATCTTCCAATCTGGCAGTATACTTGTCAGCCTGGTGAAAAGTTATGGCCCCAAAGTTCCACTAAAACACGCGAGGAAGATAAAAGCAGACCAAGAATCTGAGACAGCAAGTTATATTTAGCACTGGGACCAGAATAGGACTTTCCCATGTTTTTTCTTTTTTTCTTTCTCTCTGTTCACCCCTCCTCACTTTAATTTCCCCATTGAGGCAATCTGTCCCTCTGGTAGATAAATTCAGGTCACCTTTCCCAGGGAATTAAAAAGTGACTACTGTGTGTAAAGCTGGAGTGAGGATGAGTATGCTCCAATGCTAATGATTAATGATGTGGCTCATGCACATGCTAAGCTGGGAATCTTGCATCCTCCCTGGGGTATGATCCCACTGAAAGCTCTAAAAAATTCTTAAATGAAAACATCAAGGCTTTTCCACATTTCAGCAAGGCATGCTCATGTAACCATCCTGAGGGATGTTACAGATTTGAAAAAGATAGGCAAAATGAAAGGGACAGAAGAAAAGGCAGTGAAAGAGAAAACCTTAGTCAACTGTGTCCAAGCTATGGACAGATGTTGGGTGGTCCAGCAGGATGTCCTCAGAGCTTTCTTAGATGTTACTGAGATGATGAGGTGTTATAGCTGATCGAAAGCAGCTGAGCAGGTATGACATATTACCCACTTGGATTTACTTTGAACATTCCACTGCTTGAATCGAAACAATACAAATATTTCTCCTCTTATGTAAGACAAACATCCTTAGGTCGGTATTGAATCTTAAGTAACTATACGTTTTTGCTTGATATAGATTTCCGGGGGTGAAAAATGCAGAAATGTATTTTAACAGGCTTTTGGAATCTCTCAGACTTTCCACTAGGGGCAGAAGAATGCTGCCAAATATGTGGTAGGGTTTTGTAATCAAAAACAGAAACATGCTTTAAAGCACAGACTAACTATAATATATGAGATAAACAGAATAACACATTTGTGGGAGTGCAACTAGTTAAGACACATGCTTTAATAATTTGTTTAATCGTTGATTATGCACATGTTATTATAAAAAAAATAATTAGTTCGTCATAAAGCATGTTGCATCTGACAAGTTTGAATTAGATGTTTTGACTGAGATAGTAGTGGTTCCCATTGTGGGTTTACATTTTCTTAATTGGCAATAGGTCTATATTTAGGCACATATCTTTATTTGAAAAAGAAAACTGTTTGCTTAAGTGTTTAATGAGTACACACTGCAACTGCATATCAAATAAGTAATAGGTTTGTACAACTTTAAACTCTTGAAAGATTTATGGAACTAGGTGAATGATTGATTTTGAAGATATCTAATGAGAAATAAATTAGCCTTTAACATTTTTTCCCTGGGGGAGAAAAAGAAAGATTTTTTTTTTAAATTTACAACATTTAATGTGGAAACCTGTGCTAGCTACAAGTGAACTGAGCCATTTTTGGGGAATGTCTTTTGAGTGGTAGTTAATCTGGCACAATGTGGTGGATGATAGTCATTGTAGGCCTATTCTGATTTCTGTTTTGTTTTGTTTGTTTTTAGAACTGTGTGGTTTGGCATGACTCATTCAGGGAGGTCAACAAGCACTTGTACCTTCTCATTAAAGACACATGATGAAAGCAAACGACAAATTCTGAGGCTAAATAGAATAACACCAACAAACTGGACGCCCTGGATAAATACAGGGATTGGGGTTTAGAGAAAAGTCAACAGAAAACTGTAGGCATGACAGGGGAGGCACAAAGCTGGTCAAAGGCCTGCTTATAGGAGTGCTGCTTGCAGAACTCGCTTGGGCAAGTTGTCAAAGCAGTATGTGGTTTTCACTTTGTGAGTGACAAGCTTGCACCCATTTTTTGCATGCCCATTGTGTTGAGGTCAGATGTAAACTGGTGTTGACTGAAGGTTTAATTAGTGCCAGACTTGCAATGCCAGTTGGTTTTATTTCAAGGGCAACATCTTATGTTGTATGTATGAAAGATAATTATTTTCTTTCTCGGTAAAATTTATCCATTCTGTCTGCATGCTAAAACCATGGTATTGCTCATATTTGAGTGTTGTGTTTGGATGAAAAGCTTGATAATCATACTTTTTGCAGGATTTCTGCAGGTTTGCAGTATACTTTTGGTGGAGGTAAACATTTACTTGACAAGATCCAAGTAGAGCTAAGGACTACCATTCTCGTTAAACTCTTATGAGTTATTAATTGTTGATTGTGTTATTGCTCCAGGCTAGCTTCAAATTTAATGAGGCATTGTAGCATAAAACAAGCATGTAATATGTTATTTGTTATGTTGCAGCATTCTGTGGTTTATCATTGCATTAGCATATCGTATGTATTATTTTGGGATTATGATTGTGTATATGTTCATAAATATCCTGCTACTTGAATATTCAGCATGCCTTAGCAAATATGTAATAACAACTAGCTTACCAAAGAGCAGGAAACAGGATATGTTGGAATATGCATGGGGAAAACAATAATGTGTCACGGAACAATATACATTTTTCTTTAACAAAAATAACTATTTAGTGAGAAAATGCCTGTGGAGTACAGCATACCTGGAACTTTTTTATTTCACAAATAAAAGAGTTCCAGAAAAACATTTTCTGGAAGAGATCAGAAAATAGATTAATTTAACAAAACAGAAAAGAAAAGACATGAAAAGAAAATTTCAGTTTATATGTATGTACTGTAATGTGTAAGTTTCCTACTCTTTCAAACTTGCAAAAAGTTCAACATTGGTAAAGTAAGTGTAATTTTAGCTATCTATCTGTCTAGTTAGCTATCTTTTTTATTTAATATGTAATGGTACTGTTTTTATCATTTAACATCTCTGCTACTACTTATTACTACTTGGCTTCATTTATATATCTTAGTATAATTGTGGAAGACCTGCTTACTATTAACTGCTTTCATGCTAGTTTGTAAATAGTTACACTAATGGAGCAGTAAAACTAATAAAATCTTGTGATATAGTAACAGTGGTATTGGAGTGAGACTGTGTAGCCTAGACAATCATTTTAGAATCACACATTTGAGTCTAGCAGTAAATAAAAATAAATAATTCACTGAACATGATGAGCAGAGATGGTGAGAGCTACAGTAGTTTCTCCAGTATAATGCTGATCTCGTCTCCAATACTGGCATGCACCCATCCCTGGCCTTTGAGATGAAAGTTGTAGAGAAATCAGTTGAAAACAAATTCAGTAGTGTCCATACACACAACTTTTGATTGATTTTGAAAAATATACATTTGCCATTTTGTTTATTTATTTATTTTTATTGACATTTAATTAATATTCCTTTTGTATTTGTACTTTAACACTTAACATCACAGATAGCCATTGAAGCTCGTTTTGTGCAGATATTACCCATTGTAATGCAGACATAGCCATTTAACTGACAACTTCTTAAAATGCAAATATTTGTATTGCTGAAATATATAAAATATTTACTGAGATACTTCCAGTGCCCAAATTTTATGGTTAAATATATATTAAAACCAAGTGTGTATTACACATCGCACAATCATACAGTAGGTGACCCAGTTGCTCTGGCATCTCCAAGTAAATCTACTGTACAATGCATGAAAAATATGACACATCGATGGCATACCTGCGACAAATGTCTCAGTGTGTCCACTAAAACATTGCATGCTACATAATGTAGCCAGGGTATAAAGTGTTTGTCCTTATTCTTTTACATATGAGGATTAATGAATCTAGCATGCAAAACAGCTGTACCATGCAAATGCAGCCAAGGCTCAGTGCAGGAGAGCTAGTGAGTGCATAAGTCATTAATTTGGAAAAAAATACTGAATATGGAAATAATTTATGAGGGCTTGAAAAAATGATGGACAAGAGTGAAAATACAATATGTGTAAACATCTGTAGTTATACAGCCGTGTATAGAGGTGTGTAAGTTACACTGAGAATTTTGGCTGTAAATTTTTTTTTTTTTTTTAATGAAGACATTTTAAAATACTTTCATTGCTGCATAAAGCGAATTGCATATCATTGTGTTTAATTGCAAAAACATTGTGCATGTGCCTCTTTTTCTTTATTACAGCTTGATAATAGATAATAACCTTGTATCATGATTCAAAGATCATGCTTGGTACTCACCACTGAAAGCCTGAAGGGGGATGGGAGATTTGTGTTGTTTTTACACTTACTATCCATTAGGGGACAGTGCAGTGCGCTAAGTTTCTTTAGCCGAGGCCATGAACTGGCAATGAATCCTCTGGCATATCAGATTACAATAACACCTCCATGAAAGCAAAGCACAAATATGACTCCTGATGGAGAGTTTGACACACACACAAACACACATATATACACATCACACACAGTTACAACAATACTTGTACTCAAAACAGCCCATCTGTTGCCTTTAACTGGTGGAGTAAAATAATAGATCTTAAACTTGGGAACTGTAAAACACCAGACTCCATAATTTATCAAACCGACTGCAGCACACAAATGCAAAAGTCTGGATAACCCAGCATCTGTGTGTAGCAGCACTTACAGATTCAGCATGGCTCAAAAACAGAGCACCGACATATGAATTACCAAGATTAATTAACAAGATAAAACAATCACTCAGGCGTAATTTGGCAGACAACGTGATGTCATGTAGAGCTAGAGTTTAATAATGCATCATAATAATTCACAACCTCGGCATCGCAGTCAGGGCCGTGACAGGAAGTGGTGTGATTTAGCTTGGCGTCATCAGTCAAGAGGCTGCTGCAAGCGTCATGTTTTCCTGCAGTGGGTTTGGAAGCGGAAGGAAACCCTCTTCTGTTTCCTTTTTTTTTTTTTTTTATGTCTGTGTTTAATATAGGCCTTATTAGCTTAGCTTTATGTGCTCGCTGGATTTTAGGAACTCTCTGTAAAAAGTGAAGTGGGTTTTTGAAGTAATAGCAGTCTTATTTTGTAGAGGTTTACACTACCATTCAAAAGTTTGGGGTCACTTTCTTACTCCATGATCGTTCCTGATTTTTATTTCTTTCTACATTGTAAAGGAATGCTGAAGGCATCCAAAAAATGCGTTAATCTCCTTTGAACAGTTGATATTGAGATGTTTCTGCCACTTATGCTCTGTAAAGACTTCATAACACCTCTAATATGAGGTGCTGTTAATTGGTCATTTTTCATGCTGATAACTCTAAATGAACTTATCATCTGCGGCAGAGGTAGGTTTTGGTCTCGCCCTCCTGGGATGGCCTTCATGAGAGCCAGTTTCATTATGGTGCTTGACTAATTTTGCAAATGCACTTGACAATACTGTTCTTGCACGAACTATTACAGAAAGGCTCACCTCTGTTTCTTAAAATAACAACTAACTGTTGTTTTTGTAAGGCGGCACGGTGGTGAAGTGGTTAGCACTGTCGCCTTGCACCGCCAGGGTCCGGGTTCGATTCCCGTCTCTGTGTGCATGGAGTTTGCATGTT